>JAKOPK010000005.1:0-265764 GCA_024195185.1 Coniferiporia weirii
GGAAGGTCTGATTGGGATTGCACAGCGGACATATGGAGCGCAGCATGCGTTGTGTTCGAGCTGCTTACTGCGGAGTACCTCTTCGACCCGCAGTCGCAGGGCGCGCTGTTCAGCAAAGACGACGACCACATGGCACAGATCATCGAGCTACTCGGTGACCCCACTTTAGATGTAAAGATGGGCGGACGCTACAGCCGCGAAATATTCGATTCGGTTGGCACGCTGCGCTACATCAAGTCGCTCAAGCCATGGCCGCTTAGGCGTGTCATGACGGAGAAATACCTCTTTACGAAGAGCGATGCAGAGAGCCTGTGCGCGTTTATCGAGCCAATGCTCCGGGTGGATTTCCGTGCGCGCGCGAGAGCTAGCGACATGATTGACCACCCGTGGCTCGACTCACAGGATGAGGTACAAGATGAAGAGTGCCTCTAATCCCATTGGTGGCGTACATGGCTTCGTTTCACGTTCCCTCCGTCTACTATTTGATTCCTTATTTTCAGTTTTCCGCAGTGCATCCTACCCCATCCCACCTTCTCCACTTATCAAGGCCTAGACTTCTCACCAACCTACCTTAGACGATACACCTGCTCCCATCCAAGCTCATCACCATGTATGACTCGCCACGTTTGTACCTATTTAGACATTCCCTTTCTTTCGGGCTGACAATACTGGCAGCTATTCCTGTCTTTATTATCTCCCCACACTTCCAGAACTCCCCTGCATTCTATTCACCTATCCAATCCAGCTTCCTTTCTCTCGTCTTTCATCGTAATGGGCGCACGGTCGTACATAATACCTTGTGGTTTTTCCCCCGAATGCTTCACCTTCATGTAGTGTTATCCTTTTTCTTCTGTTGCTATATTTCTTTATTCTCTCCCTTCCGGGTTCCATCGTGTTGACACCTTATTGTTCGCATTATTTCTCTCTTCCTTCATCGGTCTCTATTTCCATGTCTGCGACTCCTGTTAACTTCCTTAACCCCTACTTGTCCCTTGTTGCCCTCTCTTCAGTCCTCTTACCGTTTCTCTCCCTCGCTCTCAACCTGAACTTTTCTCTCTTCTGCTAGTGTAGCTGGTTACTGCAGTCTTCTCCATAGCTGTAAGACTTGGAGCCCCCGTCTCTATTCCCTCATAGATTAAACCGTGCTACATGGTATTAGTGCGAGCGTATGTGCTTGTATCTGCTGTGGTGTTGAGATTATGCCCTCCCTACTTATGGTATATACGTAATGCTACGCTCGTGCTCCGGACCATTCAATCGATAGTAATGTCTATATTCGTCTTTTCGATTTATTTTCAGCCGGGGCCGTCTGAGTCTGGGTACAGCAGCCTATAATACTCGGAACTCAATAAACGAATTGCTTGGCAGGTGCCGGGTGGAAGGTGGAGATCCATCTCCCCCTGCGTACTGTCGGTGCGTGCTATTCGCCCTGTCCTGGATACGCTCTGGATTTTTGTCCAGTTCAGTAAGTCCAGTCTTTTTTGACGATGCGTTCGTGTCAGGACAGACGTCTAGCAGGATTTCCCGGGGTTTGCGCGTAGTACAAATTAGCGGGAAAAAAAACGAAAGAAAAAAAGGGCCACAACAATACACTAGTCCTAGCGGAACAAAGTTATTGTATCAAACTAGTAGCCGGATACTTACCTTACTTAGATCGGAAACTAAGTTATGATGGTAATTTTTTTTCAATTGAAAGATTAGATTTCGTCAAGTCGTACTTGAGTGAGTTGTACTAATCATGACGCTGCCCCTCTCTTCATTCAGTAGGCGCGTGTTGTGCGGGCGGCTGGCCAGTGGCCACGCTGCGCTGAACTGAATGTGTGGTGGGTGGGCTGCTGGGAAGACGTGGCAAGGGGGATCACCCCTGTGCCGGATCAGGTCGGTTTCCCGATCCGGATCCAGAACATCTCCGAATTGATCCTAGGAACGCATGGTCGGCCATTATGCGGTTGCAAGGGCAGCAAGTGGTCCGCAGGGCTGCCGCACTACGGCGGATCGTCCCCCCGCGGGCGCCCCCCCAACGTGTCAACCGTCGCACAGCGTCCAATGCTCCTCGTACTCATTACTCTGACGAGGCGGATCGACACACGGCAACCGACGCGCCCGACGCTGATCTGCAGAAGCCGCTCACGGGAAGGGGATTGACGCCGAGCATCGCGAAGCGCGCCCCTCGTTCTTTCCTCCTCACGAGTCGCAGAAGGCTCAAAGTACTATTAATCCCGACCGGGAGCGCCTGCCCTTCTCTTCCCGAACGACTTGCAATTCCAAACGCATCACCTAGCTATTTTACGAACACTTACAGGAGCAAGTAGTCTAGAACACGTGTACCGCGCATGTAAAGAAGGCGACTAGAATATGTATACGGGAAAAAAGGTATGCAAGTCAAAGGGGGTTATTGCAGATACGAGCCGGGTATACACATTATACTATAGGATCATTGCCTCGTCACGGACGACTGCGGTGGATAGTGGCTGGATAATATTTAGTGATTGTCCATTCGCAATATTCGTCACGAAAGGGTTATAATGAACGAGAGACGTAAAGACAGGAAGCGCTAGTGTAGACAGCAAAAGGTAAGACGAGTCCGTCAAAATAGGTTTCAAACAATGTCTTAAGACTTTCGGTTTGTTGCTTCAATGTCTCCACACGGAAATCTGGCGCAGTTAACCCCTTAGAACAAGAGAGCGCTAACTCCAACGAATGCCCCAATGACTCCGGACGCAAGTAGTGCCACGAACGTCTGCGAGTTGGGTACCACGGCCGTCCCGGCGCTGGCAGATTGCGACGAGGCCGCATCACTAGCCTGAACAGAACCAGGAGCTCCAGATGACAGCGTAACGGCCGCTGTGCCTACAGAAATTTGAGTTCAGTTGAAATCAATAGATAGGTTTCCTTTTCGTGCTCACCGTTACCGCCGGGGGGAGGATTCGTGCTGTTGTTGTTTGTCTCAACGTACGCATCACTGAGGGGCTTGTTCAAGCACGTAATGACGGGTTGCAGCGTCAACTTCGGTTGGTAGGCAAGTCCCTCCGGAAGAATATAACCGGTCGCAAGCTCAACGGTCTGCTCGAACAAATCGTGCTCAAGCACAATAAAGCCTGTCGAAATCGTAGAGGCATTTCCCAAGATCTCGTTGAAGTTCTGAACGACTTGCGTCGACGAAATTGTGCCAGCATTGATGTTGAAGTCTCCGGTGTCGAAAGTGGCCAACGGGCTAATGCGTGTCCACATCACGGGCGTCAGACCCATCGCCGTCGCAATGGCACGAACACGGTCACTAAAAACAAATATGGATTTTAGCATACCTAAGGAAGATCAACAGTCCTCCACGTACTCAATGTCACCATAAGGAGGTCGGAAAGTGTTAGGTGTCACACCGAGGAGATCTTTCTGAATCTTCTTTGTCCACCCAAACTCCGCAATAATTTCCTCATTCGTGAGCGTTGTCAGCGGGGGGTGGCTCCAGGTGTGTACGCCAATCTGGTGTCCACTCATGTACTCCGTCTGTAAGGTGTGCGGGTTCTCAAGGATACGCGAGCCAATCGTGAAGAACGTCGTTTTCAAATTTTGCTGGTCAAGGTAGTCCAAAAGGTTCGGCGTGTAGAACGCAGGGCCGTCGTCGTATGTAAGGCCCCATGTGAACTTATCGGGGCACGTCGTCACGTCTGTGTCGCGTGTGCAACCACCGCATGTCCACCAGCAACGAGTCTGATCAGCTGCGGCCTCGGGATTGGCTGAGCACGCAGCATCACCGACAGTGACGCTGATGTTCGGAATACTAAGAAATGTCGAATAAAGGGACGTTTAACCAGCGACTGATGTGGCAATGTGTAAAGGCTTACCTAACTCCAGAGTTCGCCACATCCTGAATCCACTGCAGGACCTCGGATGAGTTGGTAGGAGGCGTCTTGTCCATCGTGGGGTAGTTTGCTGGGTTTAATGCCGAAACTACCGAAATATCACATAAGCATCAGTAAAGAAGAAAAAAATTCTTGAATGAATGCTACCAGGCAACCTGATCATGTAAACGTAAAAAAGGAAGAATCCAACTTACTGTCCGGGAGAGGGGGTGCGCCCGGAATGGCAGTAGGAGTCGTCCCTGGCGCAAAGGATGTCGGAAGGGTAGTAGTAGCAGCTGTTGGCTCGTTCGCTGAAATGGCCGTCAGGGGTACAGCCGTCGGATTCTGCGAAATAAGAGACACAGAGATCTGGGTCGCTGCCGAAGCGACGGGGACATTGGTACCCGAGGCGACTGTGCCATTAAGTGCGCTCGTGCCTGAAGCGACGGCAGTGGATGTACCAGAGGCAGCAGAGGAGGCACCAGAAACAGCCTGTCGTGCATGCAGGTCACGAACGTAACGAGCGTGGTCGCTGCAGGCGACTGCGAGGAGAGGGAGGTGGGCAACGGCGGCGAGGGCGACGAGCTTCATGGCGTCAGATTAAAGGCCCTGGTGTTGGTTGGAGGAGAAAAGAAGCTGGGGGCGTTCGGTCGACGCGCGGGGCTGAATATAAGGGCGGTCTAAATATAGTACCAACCTCGCGGACCGTTCGGCTCCTCGGCATCCTGGTCGGTTGCGAGTGCGTCAGAAATAGCACATGCCCTCTTTTCATCATGTACCGCGATTAAAATAGCATGTTCAGGCGAGTTGCAGCCTGCAGCGGCGCAGGCGTCGCGCTTGGTGGTCTGCAAACGACTTTTCCTCCCCAGATGCATGCCTACCCAAGTACAAGGACTCTTGCTCAGAGCAGCCCCTCTCACCCGCATAAAGTACTCCCCGCGTGATGCTCCAACACAATAAACATTAATTCATATCAGCGCCCTCTTTCCGTTTAGGGCGAGTTATAAATAAATAAACTTATGTATGTAAAACTAGAAGTAACATTTCATCGGCTGCAGCCGAGCGATCACCACTTAGTGCTGGCGCGTTACATACATTTTGCGAGCGGTTGATCGGACAACTAGATCCTCCTCTGTTTCTTCGGCTCAGGTTTCTCGAGGTCAATCTCTTCAGCATCGTCGTCATCCTCCTCATCCTCGCTGTCCTCCTCATCGCTCAAGTCCAATCCATCGCCAGCCTTGCCCGTGAACCAGTCCACCGCCTCAGGGTAAATATCGTTCGCGATCACGAGTCCGATCTAAATTCGGGCGGCAAAAAAATTTGGAAGGGGAAAACGGCGTTGGGTAACGATCAGAGAATGGTTCGCGAAGCGTGGGGCGAGGAAATAGGGCACAAAATGAATGCTTACATCAAACGGATCGGCCTCTTTCTCAAAGAAATTGAAAAAGCTGCCTGGGTCCGACACGTCGTCATCCTCAAGCACCCGTGGGTACAGTTTCGTCAAGTTCACTGCGTCACTTTTCCACGAGATCTTCGTCGCCTGAGGATCGCCAGGCCGACAAATCACGCCATCAGAATATTGGGCACCTAAAAAATTTCCGGCAAGCACGCACCTGCGGAGCGACATCCCTCTCCCAGTCGAACTCAAGCATCGACTCTGTAATGCCGTGCTCGTCTGGCGTTTCGGTCTTCAGCGCAGGCGGTGCCATGAACTTATATTCCTTTTTGAGTACCTTATCAGAGAAGAACGGGTTCTCCCCGAAGTGCTATCAAGCCAAGAACAAAGAACGTTGTCAGGATGTTCCACCCACCAAGCACCGCGAGACGAACTCAATGCGCTACTTACAAATTCGAGCGTGAAGGCACGGCTTTCGGCGGGGTCGCGCTCGACCCAAATATCTTCAAGCGCAATGAGCGCCTTCCTATCGTCCGCATGTTGTACATGCAGAGAAAAAGTCGGCGAGTTCATCAAAGCAACGGGCCAGAACTTGGGCACGGTCTTCACAAAGTCGCGGCGCTTCGCATACACGGGCGCGAGACGCACGTTGCTTGCGCGATCTGTCTCCAATGAGTCGCAAACAATTATAGGCGCGCAAAAACCATATGAGAGCGTGCATTAGGAACAGTGAGGGGAGGAGAAAACGAAGCATAGATGGAAACGCACCGTTCGCAAGCTCAGCGCGGAGGATATCCCGGCTGACTCCTTCTAAGCCCTTGTGGATCTCGTCCGTGATCTCGACGTCGAAGGCGTTCTTCTCCTCCTCCGCGCCTGGCGACGCGCGCTTTTTTCCGGCAGTGACCTTGACCATTATGTTCTTTTTGGTCGCGTTCAATGTCGTTCAAAATTGAACTTTTCTGTATGTATGTGGGTTGCAAGTGCCTACACGCGTTCCTGCGACAGATGCGGGCTATGAACCCATCCGTAAGACCGCGGCGCGTCAGGCGAGGATTATCGGGACGTGTACGTACCGCGAGGATGTGGGAGGGGGAAAGAATGGTTTCACCGAGAATCCCTTACTACGGGGGCGCCGTTTGTACATATTTGCGTAAAATACTATAACTAGTAAACTGTGTACAATCTATTCTTTAAGTAGTAACAAAATAGTACAAAAGCCTCCGTCTCTCCTAAATATGGAAGGATTCCCACCCGCTCGGGCTGTCATTTGCCCTCATTCCTAAGCTTTACTATAACGCAGGATATATGCTCCAGCACACGATATTACCCATAAAACATTTTTAAGAGAATAAATTGTGTGATTGGCGCAGTATGTGCAGTGGAACTGAGCAAGAGTGGCTAGCAAATATGGCTTCTTCGTGGGAACTACATTCCATATACTGATGAAGAACTCGATGGAGAACTGAGACAAATTTGTCAAAAGGCCTAATAAGGCAAACGCCGGATTGGTTTTTATTAATCCAACACTATGTATGTACAATAAGACGCGCAGCGTACTCATAATTGAAGAACAAAAAGGTCTCAAGGTGAAAAGGATTGGATGCATATTACAAAGTTGATTTCATATCTGGCATGAAGCACACACTGTTCTTTCTTCTGACAAGTAAAATAATGAAACGGTTGTCTCAGAAACTTTTTACTAGTAGGATGTGGCTGCCTGTTCACCCAGGACCAGCTTCCTTCCCCTCCTTGAGTCTATCGACTCTGCGCGAAAATATTTGAGCAAGGTAGTATCATAAGCTCACGAGAGTTCTGACATGGCTTATAAATTAAGACTCGCGCCTCGTGTATCGGTCTGGCACTAAATAAATGCTGGGTTCTACCCCGTTTGTACAGATACTTCTGGTACAGACGGTCCAGCCGCGCCACCAACAGCCCTAAATATGCTTCTGAAGAGCAAGGTGTTGCTCCAAACAAGCTAGTACCCGTTGCTTTGGGTACTTGGGTGCTACAGGGAGGCCTTGCTGCATCGCCCAGCGACGGACAACACTAAGATCTAATAAGCTGCCGTTAGAACTTCGACGCGGGCTTCACGAATAGCAGCCGATGATTTATTGAAAGACGTACAATCAGTGATTATCCCGTCAATGTTTCCCCACCCCATCACTTGCTCCACAATATTGAGCCTATTCACCTAAAAGCTGAGTTCAATCACGTTGTCTCTCATATAATGAATGAATTACTTGCAGTCCACACTTTCACCCTCAATCCAAGCCTCGCAGCCTCCCGCACCATCTCATTGCTTGCAAATGGCTTGTAGTTCGCCAGCCTCGGATCTGGGGATGGACTTTGGAAAGACTCGGCAGAGGGAGAAAGTATGTCCGCGCCGAGCGTCCACGCAGCTTGCGCGACTTTCTCTCCGACAGAGGGTCCTGGGAACGAAGAAATGTCTAGTCCCGCAAGCCACGGGGACGGCAATGAGGGGTCCGTAGGATGAAAAGCAGTCTCGCTTGAGAGCGTATGAGGGGAATCATGCCCTTTACTGTATTGAAATTATGCGTACTCGTCGATTAGTGCAGAAGTAATTATCGTTGGATCAAGTTCCTGAATAAAGGGCAACGATGCGTCGGTCGGTATTATTCCCACCTAACCGATCAAGAATTGAAAGACCGACTTTCATTTGAGTCAATGTCCTCCAGTCAAAACTCTGGTACTAGCAAAACGAACGGTCGGCCATACCTCTGGGAAATCTTTAAACGACAAAGACCAACCGTGATCGAGTTTTTATATCCGCTCTTCTCGAAATCATAATGTTGCCTCTCCACAAACTCGCGCGCGTCCTTTGTACGGTTTACATAACGCGGATCAATTTTACTTTCAATATTCCACAAGATATTGCATTCAGGGTCGACGCATCGAGCAAAGTCGAAAACCTCCTGTAGTGAAGAGATGCGTGTTCCTGGATAAGTCAGCTGGAGTGCTGGTAGACACCACATAAGCGACAAAACAGACTAAAGACTCTGAAATAAATGCGCACGATAGTCGTCCTGTCTCAGCGATCCGCAGTCAAGTGTCTTGAGCTGTGCTAGAGTGAGGTTTGCAATATATTTCCCCACATAGCTGGTTTTGGGGGATGAAAATCAGCTCCCAAGAATGACAAAAGCCATAAATCGAGCATTTACGGATAGTCGGTATCACCGGGAAGCTGGATAATCTACTAGACTGATAAGGGTTGAACGTATGGAAGGTTCGAGGATGACTTACGGCGGGATAGGTGTCCCGGCATTTTTGAGGTACTATTTCCTCGTCATGCCAAACTACCACTACACCATCCTGTTGATGAACTTCGTCTTGCTCTTCGTTTCTTCCGAAAAAATGAAATGGCTGCTACCTTTGTAATGCCATTATCAAGCTCAAGAGTCGTAGCGCCGTCAATGAGACCCCTGGACGTAAGGGTATCGGCGTCCAATTGTTCTACAATATGGTTGAACATAGACTACGGATTGCTTACCATGCAAAGCTAGGCAATATGCTCTCTACTGTGTTCCCCGTCCACCCCTATGTGCCTGCAAGTATATCGGTAGATAATCCTTTTTTCTATAAGGCGGTCGGTTCCTCAAACCTGTACATCGAAATATTTGCTTCTGCTGCGTTGATGTGTGGGCTTGGGACACAGGACTTCTTGCCGGGGCGGGGCAAATAATCCGTCAACGTGAAGGAGCAGGACTAGGTATTGAAGGAGGGAGGACATCGTAGTACGGGGAGGGAGTGATAAGGGTAGATGAAAACGCTGCCAACTTTGGACTTTGGACTTGAAGCCTCGCTACACTCAAGCGCCAGCCGTATATTTCCGGACCATCCGCTCTCAAGTTTTCCGTTGGGCGATAGCCACTTAGGTTCGTAAGACCTGAACGTGCGCAAACCTTCATGTTCCAGTAAGTACATGCGGTCGAAGGATAATAAATATAGAAAGCTGGCGTCTCCACCGCCTTCAATTCGTGTGCAAAGTTCAAAAGCGTGCGTCGTGAACTCGGCTACGGTGGCCATGAGCGGAAGATGTCAAAGGGATTTGCCGGAAGTACGCGAACGTGCATCGGATGTTTCCTGGGCGCTTGAGCAGCTCGGAATATTAGTCATATGGGCTGATACATGGGCGCCTGGCACATGCCGGTGCTGGCCGAAGTCTTTTTGTCATTAATTAGAACTTGCTCGCCAGCGCGGGCCAGCCATGTCAATTGGAAGACCGCAATCGTTTTCAGCGCTTGTAAACGCTCCTCCGGACAGAGGTTCTTTCCCTCTTGACCATTATGGTGCGTTTTATTTCACCGTTTGCGTTTGCGTTGCTCTGGCACAGCGGCGCAGGGTCGTATGAAAGAAGTATGCTTAGTACTTCTACAGGAGAGTGCAAGGACATGATGAAGGCGTACCTTGGCTGTTTGCGTCAAAACGATGCGGTCTCGACGCCGTGTCGCATAGTGAGCAAAGCATACCTAGAGTGCCGGATGTCGAAGTAGGTTCGACTTGCTTTCTTCATCTCCAGCCTCGACAACTTCCCTGTTTCATTCTATAGAGACCTTATGGGACGTGATGAATGGCACAACCTTGGGCTTGGCAATATTGGGATGAACGAAGATTCAGCCACTAGGCTATCGACTTCAAGTCCACATAACCAAGACGTCTCGTCTTCAGCGGCCGCGGCGGACACGGGGACGAAGTGAGAATTGGGATTAGGGTTTTGTTTGTCGGAGACGGACAAACAGTGGGTATAACTAACTTTTCTACTTGTATAATTATTGTGTATATTTACTGTGTACATTCAGATATCGAATCACCGCTCGCTGACCTCCTTGAACGGAAGACCAATTACATCGCAGCATTTGCGTTCAGCCTTTGATTTGATTTCCTTGCGAGCTTCGGATGCAGCCATCTCCGTTTACCCTTGCCCACTTTTGTGCTCTTACCCTCAAAGTTGCGACTTCTAATATGTCGCTTGGACTCGCGACGCGACGCACGAAGTGAGCTCCAATCGGATACTTTTTGGCAACTAATGACGTATGTGTGTATTTCCCTCGACCTCACTGGAAGAGTCCTCCACCTACGAAAGCGCTTCCAACTTTTCCGGCAGCTTTCAAGATCGCTATCATCGTCCATCGATCCAATCTATGGGGTGATGAAAAGAACCCTGAGTGTGCGGACCAGCAGTCTATCGACGACATACCTGCCTCTCGGGGATAGCGTCCTCCCTGGTGAAGGTTTAATCAATGATTCTTCTGCTTCTCTATGAGCCTAGCATCTATTATCTTGGGCTGTATTGTAGCGGTACTTCTACCGGACATTGCTGCGCAACCTGATGATCACCGCCAATACAACCTGCGTATTTCTGAGAAGAATACAAGTTTGGGAGGTCTCACGCACCCGTTTACGGCGAGACAACGTGCACATTCATTCAAGGTTAAGGTTGACTTCAGGCGTGGTTCTTGATCCGAATCAACAGATGAACGGGTGTCATATGAGACCTTGGATATGTAGCTTCGACGTCCTCCAGCTGCTGGCGGACGGTTTAACGTGAATCTGGAGACGATTGTCCGGGTATTACTGCTTCATTATTTGTGAGTTTGTGCTATCTTTGTACGACTCCGTTAATCATTATGCTTCCTCGAATCCGCCGCGACACACAGAAGACGGGAAGACAGACACGGGGGATGATCATGCTACCCCCGAGCGGACGGATATCCCAGGTAATCGTGATTCTTCTCTCAGAGATTACTGTCCTGTGGACTCATGGGTCTAAATTTGTCTGGCTTCTCGTCTATTCTCAGTTGTTCAGTCATCTTGTGACAGAGCGGACGATCACATCTTTGTCTCATCTCTCGCAACTGGCGTACACGCTGCTACGGTGGGAAAGAAATTGGGAAGAGTTACTCAAGGGCGGCGACTTCAGAATACGCTAACACAACATGTGTTCCTGGATGGCAAACGTAATCCCCCGGTCGTTATCTGACGTGTGCCGTACAATATAGGATAGTAGAGACAGTGGTACTGAGGAGTCTGCCAAGTGCTGAGCCCCAGCCGGTCTTGGCGGACATCAGGATTGTCTTAGGGGGTGGCGTGAATAATGGAAAATAGGGCAGTGGAGCGGATAGCTGATTGTCTCAAATCTCAAATAAATTTCAAAACGTTCTTCGCTTCAGCGCAGAATACCACAGGGTGGCTTGGAGGCTAGCGACAAATAGCCACGCAAGCGGTTGATTCGAAGCACTGCCGAATTCTGACGAGAGGTACGAGTAAGCATATCTGGGGGACACGTTAGGCACGCACGTGGCTCAGGCCATGTCTCCTGAGCTCCTGGCGCGAAAAAGGGGTACGAATCACGTGTGTGCGCCCCCCAATTACGGCGAAACCATCTTGTGGCTGCTTACTGGTGGATAGTACTAGTACACTTAAAAGCAATGATAGAATGCAGCGCCGCCCGCCTCCTGATTCCCTTCTCCCAGCTCCCCCGTGTTCTGCGCATAATCCCTTCGAAAACGACCCACCATTGAGCTACTCGACCCGCGCAACCGCAACCATGCCGTCCAAGTCGGACCAGATCCGCAAGGCCGCCGCTAATGTGAACACCCTCTTCATCGGCGCGGTTGACGACCGATGGCAAATGTTCAGGTCAATACTGTTGACTCCCCTGGCTTCCCCGTAATCTTATTCCTAACTTTCTTCTTCTGCTCAGCGACGAACCCGATGATTATTCAATTGGTCGTCCCATTGGCTTTGGAGCTTCCTCTATCGTTTACGCCGCCCGCTACATGCCAAAGGACGGCTCGCCTTGCGCCGTCAAGGTCGTCGATCTTGACAAGCTTCCGCCTCAATCACTGCGCCTCCTCCGCCGGGAGACGCAGCTTATGAGTCTTTCAAAGCATCCTAACGTTCTCCGTGTTCGCGGCTCGTGGGTGGCAGGTCACAAGCTGCATATCGCCCTCCGCCTTATGAACTCAGGCAGCGTGGCTGACGTTATGCGCTATGGATGGCCAGGCGGGATGGAGGAGGAGGTAGTCAAGTGTATACTCAAACAAGCCCTCGAGGGTCTAAAGTGCGTACTTCCCTCATTCTGCTCGAGCGGAAGCTCATGCCAGTTCATGTTGTGCTCAGCTATCTCCACATTAACGGCTTCATTCACCGCGACATCAAGGCTGCGAACCTTCTGGTTGATGATGATGGTACCGTTCTTCTCGGTGACCTCGGTGTCGCAGCGTCGCTTTCTGACGAAGAATCGACGCCTTCGCCCTCTGGCTCTGGACCAAGAGTTAACTTCGACACGGCGTCCGGTGACCACCCCCGCCTACCAACTTCTCGTCTCCCACCAAAGAAGCTGGGAAAGCGCAAGTCCTTCGTGGGAACGGTCAGTATTGCGTACATTGCTTTCGATCCGCATTGCTGATTAATTCCCCCAAACATGTTTTGTATTGCATATCGTATGGTTTGCGCCCGCACTCTTTATCAATTGATGTTTACTCATCCGGCGCGACTATCTCTATTACTCTATTCTCGTCATTCTCCTTCGCAACATGTGCACTCCGACGATTACACATATGCAGCCCTGTTGGATGGCGCCCGAGTTGATATCAGGCAAACAGTACGACGCGAAAGCGGATATATGGTCATTTGGAATCACGGCTATTGAGCTTACTCAGGGCCGCGCACCTCGCTCTCGCGAGGCGCCTGCGCGAGTTCTTCTCAAAACGTGGGTTTGCAGTATTTCCATCTCGATTCGTCTCATCTAAATCTGACTGAATTGCGATGGTTCAGCGTGCAAGAGGAGCCTCCATTGTTTGCGCGTGAGAGTGGAAGTAACAAGTTTTCCAAGGCCTTTAAGGACATTGTTGAGAGTTGTCTTGTCAAAGACCCTTCCAATCGACCATCGGCAGCAGAACTGCTAGAATCACCATTTTTCAAGAGCGCAAAGAGGAAGGGATACCTCATTGGTGCTATTCTAAGTGCGTGTTTGGTGCTTCGAGAAGAAATGCTCATTATTGAGAATTTATGCCTTGCCTTTTTATTGCAGAGGACTTACCTCCTCTGGTAGACCGCCAAGAACGACGCCTCGTCTCAGCCCAGCCCTTAAATGCGGCGAGCCGTAGCTCGATGTCTTCATGGGACTTTTCTATGGAACTCCCGCGTACACCCACAGCGTCGACGCATGCTTCACACTCGTTCTTTGGTGCCGGTCACTCTCATCATGCCCACCAATCCCATCACCATAGCTTGACGGTATCAAAAAATACATCAAATACATCGCGTCTGGATGCTCTTGAAGAAAATGCTTTCGCTGATGTATTCACGCAATTGAAGCTTGCGCAGCCTTCGCTTTGCGACTCCCATGATGACGATGACAACTGTACGGTGTCTTCTTCATCCGAGAGCTCTGTATTCGACCTG
The DNA here is from genome assembly GCA_024195185.1 of Coniferiporia weirii. Classification (NCBI taxonomy): domain Eukaryota; kingdom Fungi; phylum Basidiomycota; class Agaricomycetes; order Hymenochaetales; family Hymenochaetaceae; genus Coniferiporia; species Coniferiporia weirii. Next base: position 13,666 of record JAKOPK010000005.1, read on the forward strand.
TCGGAATCGGATCCAACTACGTCAGAGGCTGCATTCTCCTCTCTGCCTAGCTCGTCCACTGCAACAACGCCTCTCAGTTGTTCTTCTGCGACGGCGCTTGATATACCTCTCGCACACGCTGACAGCAGGAACGACCGTAGTAACAGCAGGTCTGAAAAAGGCATATCAGGCCCGCCTGCAACCCTTCAACCACAACCCAAATCGACACGACCGTCCTTGGGTAAAACTCTGGCACAAAAGGTTGTGCAACCCGCACACATGCGCAGAGGCTCGCTACCCGCGACTGGACAGGCACGCCCGGATTTCAGTGCGTCTCCATCGCGAAAGCGCGTGATGAGCGTGTCGGGGCGGCCTCCAACGCAAGCTTCCGCCTCCCCTTCTTCAACCCTTCCCTCGCAAACCCCGAATGCAGAGCCGAATGCCACGGACGCCGCTTCTGGCCGCTGGTGGAAGCTTGTCCGTAAGAATAGCTCTCCGAAGATCGGTGGCGATGGTTCGATCAGCGCCCTAGGTGTGAAGGAGAGTGAACGCAAACGCGGCACGCTCGGCCGCATCCTGGAACGCACGGCGAAGTAAACCCACTTACTCATCCACTACTTCCTCGGCGACGTCTCTTTCATCCGTTGGGGATGAACACGCTTGATAAGAATGGGCGCGACCATATCCCGTAGCGGCCGCAGGCGTAGGGTTGCCTACACTCGCGACCTTGCATTGCTTTTTGCGACAGCAGCTTGTTCATCTTCCGCACTAATTTTCTCCCCGATCATTGTTTATTTGTTCCGAGTTCATTCGCTGCATCTCTTTAGTCGTGGTCAGTTACCAACGTTACAGGGTTTCGTTAGTGAGTGCACGTACGTCCTCCACATTGAATCTACATCATGTACTACTATGGACATCTCCGTGTCGGCACGTATTATTCTTGCATAACATCTCGTTGCACAAATTTCCACAACCTTTTCAAGCGTTTGCTTCTAGTAGCTCAATTTAGCGTTTAGCATTTGCATATACTGTAAAGTAAATAATGAAATGTCTCGTGACTTCCACCGACAGTTCGTCTTCATGGTGACACAGCCTGACCAAAAAAATCAATCGCGAATCCGATAAATTCTGGACCGTAACAGGAGTTGGAAGTTCTAGAAGCCGGCTTTAGCATTTGCAAAGAGCGCTTCAGTATCTATCGTCACACTCATGACGTCGGAAGATGTTTAAGTGATGGTATTGTTCTAATATGCGGTGTAACATGGGTCCCCCAAGAAATAATTCTATTTACCCAATAACGAGCTTGCCCTCCGCCTCGTTGAACTCATACTGCGGGACCTCAAGGTTGAGCTAATAAGAGAAACGTAATTAAACCATCAATACCAAGGGAGGAGCAATAAACACAACGTACAGGTGCAGGGCCTCTGCGGACGCGACCAGCTTAAAAGGGACAAAAACAATGCATTAGATTGATAGCGCAGTGAGGCATATCGAGACGTACAGATGTCGTAATGGGAACCGTGGCATGGGCAGAACCTAGCGCAGAGTTGCGTGATGAATTGCTGTATTTCAACAAACGTCGGTGACACTCACCATCCTCCGTAGTCACCTGACTCGCCAATGGGGACACAACCAAGGTGAGTGCAGATACCGAGCATGACGAGCCACTCAGGCTTCTTCGTTCTTGTCTCGTCACTTTCGGGGTCGCGGAGGGATTTCCAGTCCTCCTGGCGCGCTTCGTCGATCTCGCCTTGCGTACGATGACGCACGAAGACAGGCTTGCCGCGCCATTTGATAATGACATTCTTGCCCTCCGGGATACTTCCCAGTTCAACCTCGACCTTGGCCAGCGCAAGGACGTCTGCGGACGCGGCCATCGTTCCCAGAAACTCGGTCACGGTCGACTTGGCGGCACTTGCGGTGAGTACACCAAGGCCGCCAACCATGAAGTATTGTAGTGCACGGTTGGTCTCTGGCTTCACTTGATAATGCGAGAAGTCTGGAACAGAGGGCGCGTCCTGCACGCGGGCAGAAGTGTGTAGCAGGCGCGGGGTAAGCGTGCCAGCGGACGAAACTGGATAACGGGTCAAGTGTCAGTAACTCCGCACACTCAGGTTTTTAATTTCAAGGCAAGGAGGACGAGAAAAAAACGAGGAGAAAAGGCGACGTACTGGTCGTAAAAGACTTGGTCACCAGCCCAGACGCTGTTCGCGAAGTCCTTGTAGCCCACGCAGCGGGTGCATCAGAACGCTCAGCGGAACCGTGCCCATGACCGTGCCCGTCAGACGGTGCGCGGGTCGCAAAGCTGATGTGGAGGGCAGAAGGCACCCCCGAAGGAAGTGCGCGGACGGTAGGCGGGAGGGTGATCGCCTTTTTAATGGGGCGCAGGCTCGCCATGGCCGTTGTCTGAGATGTGCAGAGGAAAGTTGACGACGTTGACGAACGGAAATCGCAAACGGCAAATTCTCCCCGGGTTCGTCCGTAACGCTGATTCGTGATTAGTCACAAAACCAAGGATCAGCATCAGCCAATAATAGGCGCGTCATTGCCAGCCGCCTTGAACTCGCAGTCCTCGCGCGTCTCGTATTCCGCTCTCTCCGTCTTCGTTGTTGTCCAAATGGACGTACCCTTTAATAAGTCGGGAGCCTCGAGCAGGTCACATTACCAAATCGTTCGGAATGTTGAGAATGCACCAGAGCGGGCGGAAGAACTCTTGCTCCAGGAGGTTGAGCGCATACGAACACGCATTGCAGGCAAGATGGTCAGCACGGTGCGTACAGCTCTGCATCTTTCCAGATTCATTGGCTTGACGGAAATTCAGGCCGAGTTACGGAAGGACCTAATCGTCCTTCTGTACTGCTTAAACAGTTCTGCTGATTCTGTTAGACCTGTCTCGCTCGCGTTTGCCCTCCCTTCTGCTGTACACCTGGCAGAGGCGGGAATGAAGACAAGCGAGAAACACGTCGGTGCGTTGTTCAGTATGGACGTAACAGCCAGGCTGATGCATGCTGTGAATAGGTTACCTCTTCTGCTCAGAAGTCATGGCACGAGGGCATGAATTAGAACTAATGCTCGTGAATACTGTTAGAAAGGTGCGTGCCCAAGATGCTACTCGCATTTTGCGGCCCTCTCCATTAATGTGTGATAATAACCGTTTTTGAAATAGGATCTGACTTCATCCTCGAATGCAAGGATGGCTCTTGCTCTGGAGTATTTAATATCATCACCTTCGATTGATATCGTTCCGGCCGTACAGACCCGTTGCGTTGAACTGCTGTCACATTCCTCGTCAGTATGTGTGATAACTCTCTTTGTCTCAGTGTACAACTCACCACCACCGCATCTATGAAATTGTTGAACCGGCTCTAACGACAGTGTGCGCATCAAAATCCTTGCTATGCACGCTCTCTGCTCTCTTTCTCGGCATTCTACAGAATTATTGCATGACGAGAAAGTAAAGCGCCTCGTGTTCAAGAGGATTTCAGACGGAGACGAAAGTGTTGTGCGCGCCGCTCTAAGGATGTGTCTGTCAATGGTTGAAGTATGTAATGGCGGCCTCTTGCTAATGATTCCCCTTAACATTGATTCCAGGATGGATTGCTTGAGAAGAGGAAGCTGGCACTCACTACGATTTCGCTTATCCATCGCTTTTCAGATAAGCACGCGCCAGAACAGTATTCGCAGTCTTTCAAGGTGGCTGTCCTAAATGCTCTTGCCAACTTATTCGTCAAAGAAGAGGTTTTGTTAATGTTTGTGGTGTACTTGTCGTTATTCATACGGCGCAAAAATGCTTATTGAACTCTAGGAGTGGTTATGCCAAGGAGCTCTTGCCATCCCTATTCTCCATCCTTCGTCGTGCTGTGAAACATAACTATCAGCGTACGTGCCTCTGCCATTACACACTTCAAATCTCAGATTTATTTGTATACATGTTACTGATTGACAAAAACACAGCCATTATACTCGAATGTTTCCGCCTTTTGGGGAGGTTCCCGACCTCCGTTACTTTCCGTTATATACACGGTTTAATATCTCCTCAAAGCACGTCGATTAAAATCAGGCCACAATTGGACCACCCTGTTGCTCTCATCCGACATTTTCTGTCCTCCCGCTCACTGAACGAGCTATTCTTATTTCTATCCTGCCTCGCTTGTCTGGATCCCGTGTTGTGGGCTGGTACACAAGCCACCGAAGCTTTATTAACAGATGAACAAGAACACGTAGACAATGTCGAATCCCGCATGCTGACAATACCACCGGTTTTGGACCAATTGGAAGTAGAACGCGTACTAAGCTCTCTGGAGAGCGATGATGCTGGTGTGCGGGCATTGGTAGGCGTTCTATTCCTTCACGATTTATCAAGTTCTTACAAGGTACAATAGACCATCCGAATCCTGATCCCGCTTGAGCCTTCGCTCATTACAGGCTGCTACGAGCGTACCCTGGCGACACTGCGAAACTCATCTTCTACCTCTATATCGGGTGATCGAACTGGAAAGTCAGACATCCGTGGAGTAGCTCGTGCAACTCAACTTGCACTTGAACTAGCATTGGCGATTTCGCTGGGCAAGGAAACGAACGAAGATAGGAATGCTTCGGGACAGCTTTTTGCACAAAAGCTAAAAGAGATAACGGATACCTTTGGGGAGACTGGTGGGGTCAATGGAGGGATCGTTGAGATCGTTCTGAGTCGTGTGAGAAAAGGTTTGACTCAGATTCAGCCTATAATTCAGTCTACAAACATAACACCTGACACCGAGCCTTATTATACAGAAGACGGTCCGGCGCAGCTCGTCTGTATACTTGGTTTATTTTCCCTTTTCGAACCTGAAGGTCCTCAAGAAATGGAGGTTTCAAAACCTGTTAATTCAACACTTCTTCTCATCTTTCTTGCACTTTCTTGCGAGTTAGCTCCAGCCCTTTCTTCTCGTTTACCTGAAGTCTGCAAAGTTGTAGATCGTCTCGCGACCATGTTAAATAGCTATACGGGTAAGATTTCTAATTGTAAACGTCAATATGTCTCCTTTTGAAGCGTTATTCAGTGGCGATGCAAGAGCCGATGCTCTTGACCATGGCACGACTTACTGTTCTCCTTGTTTCTGTCGAACTACGGCCACCTGAGGTTGAATCTGCATCTCAAATTGTATGCCGTTTACGTGATGCCACTACATCAGATAAAAAGCAGGCTCTATTGCTCAAGGTTGGTGCATTTAATCTTAATGACACCTACTCTAATTGACAGATGTCATCAGCGACGCTGTGAACAGTTTATAGATGTCGTAGATAATTCGCAAATGATATGTGGACTAATGGGGGGGAAAGATAACTTACCTGTGAGTACGCATAGGCAACTGGCCTTTTTAAAGCACCCTATTGATCTGAATTCTCAGCTGCCGGAATTTGCTCTGCTTCTTGATCAGGGAGCGGAATTGGTATTGCCTGTACAGGAAGAGTTTTCTCCGCCTCCTTCCAAAACTTTGCCTTCTTTCACAGACCCTGCAGCGTCTTTGTCACAGAGCAAACTTCGGTACGATGCGTATGCTCCCCCTTCCATAAACTCCCTGGGTCGATTTGGCCGCAACCATGGTCACGGTGCCTCCTCTGCAACCTCTGAACAGAGCTCAATCCGGAGCCCCTCGCGCGCCTCAGATATAGCTCCTAGTGACCCTAACGTAATTGCAGATTTGACGAGAACGGTGACTGCTGGAGAACTGACCCTTGCCATGAGGTCTGGAATGAGTCTCGACGGTATGTCTCCTAGAGAGGTTAGGCCTAAATAACTTCATTATACTCTGCATCAACTGTTTACAAACGTATCAGGGAAGGAGAATACGTGAATCCGAAAAGGTGTCCGTAATAACTACGAGGAGCGATGCACCAGCAAAGCCGGCCGTGCCTCTCGTTACACTCGATTCACCTTTCGCTTCGGAGCCGCTCGTGGATGTGGCAGATCGTCCCGGTACACCTTCTGCGTCTAGCCCATACGTCTCTGCCAGCGCATCGCTACGCACAACGCCCGAACCTGAGCCCAGCTTCGAGGAGATGTGGTCTGTGCTAACTGTGAATGAGAACGCATTTAGTGCTCGAGGGTGGTGTGACGACCCTATGGATGTTGCAGTGAGGCGATTGCAGAGCATAGGATTGTGGATGGACGTTGTCCCTGCGGACGTTCCCCCCTTCGAAGGTGCCTTGCCTTATTTTTCACTATAAAAGTCATCACTGGGTCCTGACCTGTTACATCATCCCAGGTGACTTGAAGATTTTGCTTCGCACATTACCCTCAGAAAGGCATAACTCACAGATACCGAGTGCACTTTTGCGCCTGCATGAAGAAGGCGACGGAAGCTGCTTGTGGCAGGTCAGGTGCATTGATGCTGAGCTGGGATCGAAGGTGAAGGGCTTGCTGAGGTAGATGCCCTCTGGTGCTCGCATATGGAATAACGTCCCTTCCCATTAAACCGCGACACTTTACACAGTTCACATAATTCGTGTAAGACGAACCTTGTGGATGACAATTTCCATTTACTTGAAATGGACACCCGAGGCGTGGCGACTATATGTACACCTCGTCCCGCGATAGGAAGGTATTTATAAATACACGCATCACATGAGTGCCTCGTGTGTGCCGCGCGGAAATTCTGCATGAATTTCAAATTTGCTTTAACACGCTGCTCTTAATGGTTTGATTCCAGTGCTGTGGTTTTGCGTCTTGATCTCCCTCCGAGACTCGCCCGTTTGTTCATCGTCGGGCCACCGTAAGCCGTGTCAGTAATCTCGAGCAGTGTCATTTTAGCATTCGACATATATCGTTGTACTTTAACGAAAGCTGAGCTTGTCTCTCGGACACGGGGCCTAGTCTAGCTGCACACTTAATCTTGCCATTAGTGTTGTCGCTCTCCGTCATGCACCGAGTCGGTATTTTCTGGGATTATGGTGAGCTTTTCAATTGGAGCTCCTATACTTTCTGATTAGACAAACTTCAGAGAATTGCAAGCTACCACCGAAGATGTCGGGTTATACGGTAGTGGGAAAGATCCGCCAGGCTGCATTACCTCTTGGGGGTGTTTCGCTGTTCAAGGCATATATGGATGTCAACTCCAAGACTGCAGAGGCGAATCGTCAGGACTCGGAAATGCAGAATTCAGGCAAGTACGTCCTATTCCCAAATCTCAGGGTTTCAATTCTGCTCTGGCGCTGATTTTCTTCTATCAGGAGTGTCTTTGGTCCACATTCCCCTCAGTGCGAAAAAGGAAGTGATCGATAAAATATTGCTAGGTGCAGTGAATTCACGACTCAATTGAAATTCGTGTATTTTGGGTTTATCCTTGTTTAGTCGATCTTTTGGTTTTCGCCTTCGAAAACCAAGGACCTGCAACCATCATATTAATCACCGCTGATAACGATATCACCTATGCATTGTCAGTTCTTCGATTAAGGGGACATCAAATTATCATAATTTCTCCAGCCGAAAGTGCCTACTGTCAAGGCGATACGAACTACCCAGCAGATAGCTGTTTGGACTGGAAGCTAGATGTTCTCGAAAGCGATGATCCGGCTGCCAAAACTCGATATCTGTCCACACGGCAACATTCATGGAGAGCGGTAGCGGAGGGCTGTGTTCGCGCACAGCCCGCCGAATCAGGAAGTGCCGGAAATTTTGTTTGTTCTCAGACAAAGTCAGTGAATAAGGGCGGCGTTTACTCAAGCTCCAGCTATGCGAGTAATAGTCTTGTCGACAAGCCGGAATCAGCCACACGAAAGGGACCAGTTACTGCGAAAGGCGGCAGCGTAGTATTAAACTCAGGATTAGTACCTTCGACGGAAGGGAAGGTCAGCCGGAGCTCCCACTTATAAACCACCCGCATATGCTCTGACACAGGCCTTAAGGAGTCGGCCTTTCATGATAAAGCCGTCTTTCACGCAGATATTGAGAACCCACGGACATTGCAGAATGGCAATCCTGCGGACAAGACTTGGGGGATATCACATCATGCAAATGCGTGGGAGACCGTTGACTTCGCAGGGTTGAATGTCCGCGGGGATGGAATGAATAACGCTGATGCAGATGCCCATGTTCCGCCCGTCGGCATCCTCCCTGCCGTGGAGGAATCCCTCCACGAAACTTCATACACCGGTATCTTGAATTTGGCCGAAACCGTACCTGCTTCACCTGAGGAGAGGTTCAAAGTTTTGGTCGAAGTACTCATGAATCAGCAGAAGCGTGGCTACTCGTTCACATCGAGTGCAGATTTAGGCAACATTCTCCTGCAGGCAGATCCCAAGGTGTATGAAGGCATAGGCGTCAGCGGGCTGAAAGAATACCTCGAGCTCGCACGGCAAGAGAACGTTATCCTCTTCTTTGGCAGCATCCAGCAATCCAAGGAGGTCTATGTCTTCCTCCGCCGGCAACATACCCCAGGCGCTACCCAACAAACAGATTTCGCGTCACTTTTAGGCGTGTTAAAAGTATGGGCCGGCTCTGGGTGCAAGCAGGTCCCTTTTGGGTTATTGGAGCGACATATCCTCGGCCTGAATCCAGACGCCGCCGTCAGAGCAGGCGCAATAGACTTCAGACATTACGTTCTGCTCGCCTTTAGCGCTGGCCTCGTGAGAGTCGACCTTCCGGCTCTTTCGTGGATCGAATTGGTTCGCCAGCCAAGCCCCTCCGGGCTGGCTTGGACTTCGTCTTCATCTTCACAGTCTTTTGCATGGGCAGACTCGGCCACCGAGACGGCTGCCGTTCGGTCGGTCCAAACCGCGCCAACAGTCTATCCATCCGTATCCTCATCGACGCCCTCCAAGACCGTCCACAAGGTCGACCGGAATTTTGCCACGCTCGTGGACATGTTGAGAGAGAAGCGCGAGCGCGGTGTGTACGAGGTTAAGCGCGGTCCGCTCGTAAAGATGCTCCTGAAGCGTGATCCTCAAAGTTGTCACCGCATGGGCATTGAAACGAACAGCAAGACCAGGATCAAGGACTATGTCGCCAAAGCCCTTGCTGCCGGAATCATTGTACTTGGCAAAGGGGTGAAAGGCGGGAAGAAGACGGCGCAACTTCATCCGAACTATTACTGATGTACATATATCTCTTAATAGTACACGCCACAGGCACCAGCGCCGGTCGCCTGTGCTGTGTTGTACCACGTATGTATGTATGTAGTTCGTATGCGGCCTTTTTTTGACACTGAAAGAGGCCGTCCCACACGATTAAAGGCAAAAATGATCGACAGGTCCTGATCTGAGATGCGATAGAAATGCGATATCCTTATTAGAAGTACATGAGATAGTAGCCAACATATTACGATGATTCGATTCAATGAGAGTGGTATGAGTAGGAGGAAAAATGTGATCGGGGCATAAACAAAGGAATTGACAACGAAATTCGATGAGCGAGTCCGACAGTGTCCCAATAGCAAAGCGAGAGAGAGAAAAAAGGGTAAAACAATACAGATGAAGGCGCGAATAAGTCCTGGATAGTGCAGTGTAGTCATAGATAAATTGGTATTTTTCCTTGTACTAACGTCCTCCACCTCATGATGGTAAATCGTCCGCACTGATGACGCGCGACATCATGCTTGATGAGCGCGGCCCCGATGATGGACGTCCAGACCGCGGCCGTGGTCGAGGGAGGCTCGAGGAACTGCTAATACTTGTGGTACTAAGGTGCGGCCTCTGCGTAACCAGGGTGAGGTCGTCGTCGTTGAAGCTTCCGCGTCGTCCGGCCCCGACCATACCCGCCGCTACCCCGAACTCATCAACGTCACGGGGTGAGTGCGCGTCAAGCAGGGGTACGGACGGCGCAGAGCGCGCAGAGTGCACGGATGAGCTACTGTACGAGCGCTCGTGTGCCGGTGGCCGCCATTCCCCGTGCAGTGCGGGCTGGTACTCCGAGTACGCATCAATCCACGATGAGTGTGGCTCCCAGTTCGCATCACCGATCACTGGCTCCGTCTCCGTGTCCTCAAGCTTCTTGCTTTGCCGGAAGCCAAACTCGTCTCCACCAACGCTAGAGGTTTTGCTACGTTCGTATTTCGCATCGAGCCTTGCAAGCGGGTCGTTCGGATTGCGTAGAGTTCGTTGCGTATCCTCTGACGGTACCTGGCTGCGACGGGACTGCGGGATACCCCGATATTCGGCGAGTGCATATATCTCCTTGCCATCCGCCTTCTGGTCAGCACTGTGCGTCACGCTAGAAGTGTCGTTGTCTTTGAGCCGCCGGCGAACAACGAACCAACGGATAAAGAAAAGCGCCGCACACAGGACAATGAAGCCAAGTAAGCCGAAGAGAACCTTCAGACCAACGGACAGACCATGACTTGACGTATTGTTCGATTGACTGCTCGCATTATTCCCGTCCAATGGCTGGTTCTGCACACGCACTCTATTGAACTCTTCCATGGCCGTCGTAGGATCAGTCAAGTTGAGTAAACCGAGGCGCGGCGTAATATCGCTCCTTTTCGTGTTTCCTACTATTCCCCCGGAAGAGATCGCCTCGTACGCCATCACAGTGTACACGTTACGAAGGAATGGCACACCAAGAATGATGTCACCAACACCGTTTGCGTCATTGAGCACGCTGCTTTGCTGGAAAAGGCCGGTGCACGTCGAGCTGCTTGTGTCTGTATTTGAAATTGCGCTCAAATCAAGTGGATGGAGGGGTATCTCGGTTCGGTCGTCAAGCGTTACAGTCATGTTAAGTGGCGTTGTGCACGGAACATAGTCTATATAGCTTTTGCATTAGCAACCGATCAGGTACGCGTAATTGCGGCTTAGCAGCTTACAGTTTCCATCGCTGGCTGGTCCTATCCCCAGAGCACCCCAGACGGCATTAGCAATTGCGGGTGTGGAAATTATGTACGGCACCCCGGTGTCAAGAACCGCCTCAGGAAATACATTTCCGGACACGCTCCGCCCGATGTCGATGTAATTCGCTACCCCATTCACATAAACAGTCAAGGCGCGTAGCTCGACCTTCCAGAAGTGCACGCCGTCGGACTCCGAGAGGGGAGTCGAGTACGTCACATTCGAAGGGTTAATGCTCGGTCCCTGCGGCAGCAGATCGTCCGACGGGTGACGTCCGATGCCCAATACGGAGGGAATACGCGAAGAACCTGGTCGTTCAAGGAGGACAGAGAAAAAGAATTGCGGTGGGGCCAGGCCGGCTGGTGAACTGCCAAAAATATTAGAGGAGACGGCGGCGCCATCTGGGACATTGCCTGTCACGGGGGGAATGTCTTGTGCAATTACGGAGTCCAGGGGGAGAGCAAGGCCCAGAATGCCCGAGTACCCGGGCTGGAGCGCTTCATTCACGACGGTATTGGCCGCAGCTTTTAGACCACGATAAGATTCATTCCCATTTAATAACTTGACATACATTGCGACAACGCAGATAAATTAATACTCACCAAGTGCCTGATTATCGATCTCGTAGCCCCCGAGAACGAATTTGTCCCATACAATCGGACCGTCCACTTCCCCACTCAGATACGAGATTTGAAAATCTTTCTGTGAGTTCGTCGACGACGAAGGGTTGTAGAGCTTGGCCTTGTTGTTTGTGCACGCCTGCGAGCCGCACGAATTAGAGGCAAGCCACTGCAGCGGGCGGCAGTTAGCTTCGGAGCGCGGGAGATGTATACATATATATAACACGCACGAGGTCCGCAGATCCAGTATCGACCTGTATTTGTAGGGATTGACCAGACTCGCCAACGGTCACAGGGACCGTGTAGATCCTAAGTTCGCCACAAACGCACTCAGCATAGTCGCGACGGGCAGCCTCCAGGAACTGGCGAAACCTTAAGCCTGGAAGTACAAAAGAACCACTCACGCGCTGTAGATCCCGTCGCCAATAAGAGACATGCTGAGGACAATTCCGTCGCTGCCCCCGGCGCCTTCGTTGCGCCTTGAGTTCCGTCGCGTCCCGCCTCCCGGATGCTTTGCTTCCGGGTCCAGGGTCATAAGCGCGACGGAGTCATCTGTGGGTCTCTGGTAGGGCCTTCGAGCAGACACGCCCATGCAGACGGGGCAGAGGCTGCAGACAGAGTAGAAGTTGGGGGTGCCAGAAGGCGAATGGTGGTCGGGTGCTATAAATGCGGGTGGTCAAGTGGGACTAGCTGTTGCGGGCAGAGAAGGAAAAGGCGTAGGTGATGGTCGTCAGAGTCGTGTCGGCTTCGCGGGGAGGAAAGGGGAAAGGCCGTGGACCAGACGGCGGGAGGAGAAAAGAGGGGCAGGGTTTTGAACGAGAGGCGGGCGCGTAAGGAGAGCAGAAATACTTGACTGACCATCAGGGCTCGCGCTCTCACCTGCCCGCTACGCCGTCCCTACATTATTTCCACTTCTAGACTAGCCGGCCCCAGGCGCCCAACTCTCTTTCTTTTCCATTCAGAATCGAAAAAATAAACAGATAGATATTCAAGTGTGAACATGTGCGTATATACATGCAACCATCCTCCGCTCTTCCAGAGTAAATCGGTACTATAGTAGGGGGGAAGTAATACAACTCCATTACTGCCAGAACCTTAAAGAGTCCAACAAGTTAAGATCGAATCGGAGGAACGCCACCTCCGCATCAGTCGCGGGGTCGCAAAGCAAAGAAACAAGCGGTCCGGACCCAGCACATTCATTCGTCGGCTAGAGGCCGTCGAGAAAGAGAGAATCGGGAAGGTGAGCCGAATGGACTCCGGTTTAGGGATGTCATAGAGTTCGCCTTCGCCACTGGGCTTCCCAAGGCGTTGAATTGAAGCCGCATAGTCAGAAGACCCGAGCCCTCCCGAAGCTCGACTTGCACGTCTGCTCCGGCTGAATCCGCTTTTGGCTGTATATGGCGCCAAATCTATTTCGATAAACAACATAGTCAGACACCCCATTTATCCTGGGGTTGGGCGAAACACGCACATCTATATCAGCCTCGCCAATGGATTTGTCTTTGCCCAGTGTTCTATGGTCGTAGACCTTGACATTAATCTTCGGGGTTGAGGGACCCGCTGGGAACGCGAAAGTCTCATTCCTAATCGCCACGACACTGCATCAGTAACCAATGTTAAACGTTCCCGAACCATACGGAATTCGCACCATTCAGGCGCGACTGTTTTACTCGCGTGCTTCGTCTTGTATTCTTTCTCGCCAACTCTCACAACGGCATACGGCTTTGGTGCGTCGCCGTCCGGCGAGGATAGGTCCTTTGCACCCAAGACCAGTACCTTCAGAGTGCCTGGCTCTCCTGGGAAGGGCACATCACTTGTATCCTCGGTGGTAGTGCTGTTCATGACGAGCATATGCCCATTGACCGCTTCGCTCGTGCCAGTAGGCGCGGAAACCTGGGTCGCCGGCGGGTCCACTGGAACTGCCGGCGCAGCTTTTGTGTGGTCCTTTCCGAACACGCCCGTAACCTTGTTGCCAACCTTTTCGACACCATGGAAAACGCCCTTTCCTGCTCCTAAGGGCAGTGCACCAATTTGCGTCATGGCGCGCCCCGCGGACGAGAAAGTGCTCGTGTTCTTGCGTGTTTTGGCAATGATCTCCGGCGTAAACATCATCTTGACGCGAATCTCGCCCTGCTCGCCATGCTTCGTGGAGGAAAGGTTAATGATACGATCGGCGGCTTCAAAGGGCTCGAGGTCTGCTAGTTCAATCTTCCCTATCCCAAGGCTCTTTGCCTGCTCAATTTGATTCCAATCAAACACCTCAAGCCAGAAATCCGCTCCGACCCGGGAAGGCTAGAAAGAGTACGCAGTTCATTTTAAACCTTGGGCGCTAAAATCATCGCGGGAAAGCGGGACTTACGACCTGGATTGTGAATGTCTCATTCCATTCCGGGGTAAGCGTTTTCTTTTTGGTCTGGGATTTGTACAGCTTTTGATCGTTGAGCGAGAATACGACAAATGGATCCGATTTGCCTGCGATAAACCGTTAAGTAGCTGAACGCAAGGACGAGTCAAACGCAAATACCTCCGCGGTCAACACCCCGAATATTATGTCCGTCGAGGAGGTCAACTCGGAGCATACCCATGTCTACGCAAATTAACCCACATCAGCAACATTTCCAGGATAGACTGAGTAAAACCTACTGTTTATACTCTCGCGCGGCTCGAGCGTGATGTCTATAGGCACGTAACGTGTTTCAATCTCAACTGTTGAAGGTTTACCTCCATCCTGATCGGTGAGGGTAAACTTCGCCGGTCCGCTCTGACGGATAGTCAATATGATCCGGACCAAGCGAATAGCAGAGGAAAAGTACGCACCAAAGTTTGTTCGAGGAACAACCGCGCGTCGCATTTAAATTCGGAAATGACGTCGTCCTTCTCGCCTTCTTCGTTCTCATTAAGGCGAAGCCACACACGCCCGAAATCAAGCTCTTTGATGAAGCCCTCGCCGACGTGCTCCCATTGCGCATGCATACTGCGAGCGCGAATTGTGCTAAACGCGGGCCAGTATCCATCATCTAGCAAGACTTCCAGACGACCCTTCGAGCTGAGCTGCCCACTACGAACGTTGAAGACTATAACACCGGACTCTGCAATAAATCCAAGGTAATTTAAGACGGTCATTTCGAGATTTCTGCATCCGAGGGGATGGACAGCTTACGGTGTGTCATAAGTTCTTCAATAGTCATCTCGACACCGGGCGATGGAGGTGGGCTGGACTCAGCGGTCTCCATTGTACCAGTTGTACCCCCGGTTTTAGCCGTCTCAGTGGTATGATTACTATCAATCGACTTCTTGCTCTTGGCCTGCCTCGCGCTAGTCGGAGTTGTGGGCTGCGACGCCTCTGCTTCTTCGGCCGCCTCTCCCATTGCTTTTGACGCGGTAATTCCGTCAGGGATATGCTCGGAGTCAAATTCCAAACCCATAAACCCTTCTTCCCTGCCCTCCTCTGCCTCGACGACCTGCTGAATCTCGTTTGCCGAAGACTCGAAAGACACGCCCCTAAGTGCAACAGCAGGGACAAACTCTGCGAGATAATGCAGCTGGCCCTTGTACGTGTGGCCCTTGTCGAGTCGAAGGGGATCAGCGGCATTCTTCTTACCGGTGGACGCGAAGGGAAACTTTGGGTCGTCACTCTTTTTTGCCAGCTCGGAAACTTTAAGCTCGACACTGCCAAGCGAACGATCCTGTACAAGTCCTTAGCGAAGCTGCTCCTGTTTAGTTTCGATAACCAATACTTGCCTTGGTCAGATGCTGATAGTCCATGCATTCGAGGAGCATGGTTTCCTTGAGGGAATGAACAGGAATGTAGATAATTTGATCCCACTCGGGGTTCAAGTCTGGAAAGGTTCTTGAGCTTAATCAGGGTGGATGGCGGCGGAGGCGACCTACTGTTGTTTACAACTTCAGTTCTTCCCATTGTGACATTGTTAACAAGCACGCGAACATACGGGTCACTCTGCAAGTATGATATTAGTATAACTAGCATCAGCAAGGACTTCTCATCGTACCTTCCCACCCAACGCTGCCTCGACGTTCTTGACATCCGTCGCCTTCTGCATGCAAAGCCTAACGATGCCTATCGGGGGTACGTATTGGTCCGCACTGTGCATGCTACCCGCCATGTTAAGTGGCTTCCACTCCGCGCTCATGCGCACTCGGCCACTACGACACCCGCTGAGTGGCCACCAGTCGCGTGCAGTATTTCTAGCCTGGAGGAGGTCTTCAAGTTTGATGCTTAGGTAGCCGATCATCGGGTCCTTGAGGAACTCGCGGTCGTCGACGACCTTGACAGTGATGACGGATGATGGCTTGTCAGAGCACAAAAACTCCGTTGAGCTCTCCCATATCGGGTTGAGTGTATGTTTAACTTTCTGGGTCGTATGGATTGGAGGCGAGTTGGCACTAAGGAGAACCTTGGCAAACGGATTGATGTCCCCGGTCATGACTTTTGTGTGATCGAGGTCCTTCGCTTGGTGTATCGTAAGACGGACAATACCAACCTCTGATGTGGGGCATCAGTTTCTGCCCTGCCTGGAACTTAAAAGGGGATAAATGAATGGAGACTAACTTGTATCTGGCAGTTCCTCGTCCTTTCCATCGACCTTTTGGGGCTTGAGGACGGGGTAGAAAGAGACATCAAAGCGAAGCTCTCCTCTCTCCTTACCATCCTTGAGAATCTTACTTTCGATGCCTTCGTGAGTTGCGTCCTCATTTAACTTGCCGAGTTCGAACGTTGCCGAGCCTAGCTCAGTGTCTTTGCGATGTTCGTTCCAGTCAAAGAGGGAAAGCGACAGCACTTCAGTGAGCGAGTTGATGAGCAAGAACTTAGTCTCGTTCCATGACGGGTTATAACTGGAATAGCCGTATAAAGGAATAAACGATACGGTCAAGATGACGTCATGATCAGCATATCGAAGAGAAGGAACGTACGTCGACTCCTTGTGTTTTGTCCGCGCTAACTCCTTCCTTGCGTTGATGCTTAGGCTCACGTATGGGTCGGGCGTGCCTCCACCAATCTTAGTACCCTTCAATCCACGCGCAGAATGGACTGTAATTTGCAGTACTCCGATGGCTGTGTCGATTGGTGCGCCCGATAGAAGTTGTTCGAGATTCAGGGTGAAGACTGTAAATGTGTGAAGGGCGTCAAGGAACAAATCTCGACCAGATGCGTGAGAGGATTACCATTTGGATCATACATCATCGGGCCAAGTATTGAGTGCACCATGTCTCGAATGAACGCAGAAAGACCAGGGACCTAAAGAGCCTGTCAGAAACTGGGGCGTGAGGTCAGATCCTTTAGAGCGCTCACATATCCAATATCAAACCCGAATGTCTCTCCTCCGATGGGTTTTAGCACATAGTCAAAAGTCGGCTTCTCCATGAAACTTAGGTCCAATATCTGGACATGAGGGAATGCTGTCATAAGCTTCATTTTTATCCTCATCAGGCCGCTGAAGCTCATATCCTCGAGCAAGATGGGCATGCCCGCCGATGCTAAGCCCTTTCCTAACCTGATATTGAGCACAATCTTCGGGTTTACCTTCCTCGCCGCCTCCTTTGGTGTCATATCGCTCACATCGTTCGGC
The DNA here is from genome assembly GCA_024195185.1 of Coniferiporia weirii. Lineage (NCBI taxonomy): Eukaryota > Fungi > Basidiomycota > Agaricomycetes > Hymenochaetales > Hymenochaetaceae > Coniferiporia > Coniferiporia weirii. The sequence continues at coordinate 30,656 of JAKOPK010000005.1, forward strand.
GTAAATGAGAACTTCCAGTCCATAGTGACGACGTCCTCGGCCGTACGCGTCCATGTGCGCACGCTGTCGATGCGAGGCGCCTTTGTTCCGAGCGTGAAAGTCGAGAGCCGCAGCGACTCGAGAAACGGCGGAGTATTCTGACTAAGGATCTGGTCGACACTTTGAATGATTGTCTGAGAAAGCACGGGCTCATAGATGAGCCAGAAGCGGTCGAGAAAATGATTCATCCAGTCTGCAGACTCGGCATCATTATATATACGCGTCTTGACGAGCTCGCGCTGGATGTCGTCACGGGCCCGCCGCCGCACGCGCACCATAGACGTCGAGTAGTAGGTCGCACACGTCGCGAGTAAAAGAAATAGCCAGCCCCAGCCGAAGCGGAAGACTGTGAGGAAATGCGAGGCAAATATGGCAAAGAACATGACGGCCGCGTTGTGGTACCACGCGCCGTAATACTGCTCGCCGAGGAACATGTCGAGGAGGGCCTTGTCCTTCTCTTCGCCCTCCAAGTGCGGGGTGTTATCAATGCCGCCGACGGCACGCCAGCCGATCTTGAACCAGTCGGGAATTTCAGGTGCGGCACCATCGGGAAGCGCGCCAGGAAGTTTGCTGCCGGTGGGTGGCAGGCTTTCGGGAGGGGCCGCGTTTTGTTGTTGTTCGTGGTCGGTGTCGGCATCGCTGATTGTGATTGTGGGGAGAATCGCGGGTGGCTGGCCGGTGGTGACTGCGACCTCTGGAAAAGACGAAGAGCGAAACGGTTAGCACGCGGAGGACAAGAAGCAGACAAATTAAGTGAAGCCGAGCGACGCGTCGTGATGTCTGCCACCCGTGCCTTAATGACACAAACGTGGCGTACGCACGGAAGAGCAGCGAGCGGACGAATTCCGCACGAGGCCCACGGGCGCTCCAGAGGCCACGCGAGAGCGACAGCGCTCACCTTTCCCGCCGGCGTGGTCGACTCCGTCGCCGCCAATGTCGCCACGGCCCTTGCCCGCCTTTGCGGCTTTCTGCTCCGGGGTGGCGTCCGGGTCGAAGGTGTGGACTGCGACGCGCTGTTTCTGCTGGTCATGGGCAACGAGCCCGTTGAGCTGGGCTTGGGCTTGGGCCTGCCCGTTGGTGGCGCCGCCGTAGGACGCCATTGAGTACGGCAGGGCGCAGAGGGGGGAGGAGAAGGAGAAGAGAGAAGGAGGAAGGAGGGGGCTGGTGTATGGAAAAGAGCGGAGGGACTAGCAGTGAATGGAAGGGGAATATGAAGCGAGCAAGGCAGAGTCGGACTCGGACTCGAGTTGGTGCTAGGCACGCGAGATGTCGCGGTCCACCAGCCCATCCGTGATGATGTCACACTTGCCCATTTATGTATTACTGCATTATTTTTATTGCTTCCCCCGTAATCTCTACGTATATACTCCATTCTATTCCGAGCCGGGTGCACCACGTCCCGCTCCCCCCATGAACTGTCCCGCCCTGCAGCTCCTTTAGCAAATCATTTTTGTTGAAAAAACCAGCAACTCACAGCTCGCGTAGCGATGGGTCTGCCATGATCTCCGCCATCGACGGCATCCCGCCCCCAGATTGCACCCGGTTCATCTGCCATACTCAATTAGCTCTATATGCGGCCCATCGCCTGGTGGGGCTGTACGCACCATATTCGCCACTGCGGGGTTTTGCATCATCCGATCCATACCTCCGTTTGCCATCATCTGCTGCGCCATCTGCATCATCATCGGGTTCTGCATCATGCTCGCTATGTCCGGCATTCCGCCCGCTCCCCCGCCCATCCCTCCGAGCATATCCGCAAGCCCACCCAGTCCTCCCCCGGCACCAGCACCAGCACCGTCCTCGCCTCCCCGCGTTGCAGGCACCTGACTATCCGGCTGTGACTCTACACGTGCTTCGGAATTCTGCAGCCCTGTCTTTAGGTTCGCGTTGTTCGGGTCGACCTCCAGGCCGCGTCGGAATGCAGACGCGGCAGAAGAGTAGTCTCCAAGACAGTAGTGCGCGTGTCTGTGCGGCGATAGTCGGTTAGCACCCAAATCGCTTCTGCGTGTTCATTATCACAATTCCGGAAACGTACCCCAACCGATGATATGCCTTCGCAAACCCGGAATCAACTTCAATCGCCTTCTCCGCATCCGCAATAGCGCTAGTGTGCTCGCCCTGGCTCGAGTACGCCGCTGCGCGGTTCGAGTAATACACGGCGTTGCCCGCGTTGCGTGCGATCGCCTGGGTGTACGCGTCGATTGCACCCGTGTAGTTCTTCGCAGACATATGCTGGTTCCCCTGCGCCTTGAGTTTCTCCGCCTCCGCCTTGTCTGCTGCAGATGGCTCCACCGAAGGCGATGCGGTCGACGTTGAAGGTGATGCAGACGACGTCGAGGCGTTGGCGTTTACGCGGTCGCGTGTTTTGAGGAAAACGTCAAACACACTGGTAAGATTTGCGGGTCCGATGCTCAGGCGGTCCCTTTGCTGAGCGTCAGATGGGTCGACGCCGAACGCTTCCCCTATGCATTGTACTATAACATATGCGCAGCTTAACATCCGATGGAAGAGCCGAGTATGCGAGCAGATCCATACCTGCCACTTCGAGGCCCTCCTTGTCGTCCTGTTTTACCGTGCCATCCTGCATCGACTGACTCAAAAAGTCGATGATAGATAGCACGAGACGCTGTTGCTTTTCCGACATGTCTAAAGAAAAGAAAGTAAGAAGTAAATGCTAAGGGGTTGATGGACTCGGACGCGTGTAAGGAGTCCGTATGCGTGGTCACGAAAGTAATACTATGCGCTGACATAAGCTATACTTCCATTCTGGGTAGCGTTTGCACGTTCAGTCGCTTCCGACTTTCGAGTCTCCAACTCTTTCCTCGCCGACCGCCAAAATGTCGTTCTTCTGCGCATTGTCTGGAGAGCCTCCGCAGGACCCAGTCGTGTCCGCAAAAAGCGGCCACGTCTACGAGCGCCGTCTCATCACCAAGTATATCACCGACAACGGCACGGACCCCATAACTGGAGACAAGTTGGAAGAAGCCGACCTCGTCTCTGTAAAAGCTAGTCAGTTCATTTCATTCCTGGACTCGGGGCAACCACGAGTATGGCCGTAGGTTCTGACTGCTGTTCATAGACCCCAAAACTGCCCCCCCTCGCTCTCCATCATTGACCTCCATTCCCGCGCTCCTGCACACGCTCCAAAATGAATGGGATGCGCTCGTCCTCGAGACCTTCGCGCTGAAGCAGCAGTACAACTCCGTGCGCCAACAGCTTTCGCATGCGCTCTACGCGCAAGACTCTGCAACGCGCGTCGTTGCCAGATTGATCAAGGAGAGGGACTCTGCGAGGGAGTTAGTCTTTTTTCTTTACTTAGTCTGTATCTGTATTAACATGAATTTTCCTTCCTTTCAAGGGCCCTTGCGAATGTGCAAGCCACAATCGGTATCGCTCCTGGGGCGTCCTCGGGTGGAGATGTCGAAATGGGCGACCAAGCGGCCGAGGAGGTTCCAGGCCTCCCCAAAGAGGTCGTCGCTCAAATTGATGAGACGAACGCCACCCTCTCCGCAACGCGTCGTAAACGCAAGCCCGCACCCGAGCATGCTACGCAAGCACAGGTAAAGACCTTCACGGCAACGCACACGGTACCTTCTCTGCACTCCGCGTCGCCTGCAGGCATCACGTCTCTTGCGCTCGCGCGCGCGCAGCAAGGCGTCTTCGCGACAGGCGGGAATGACAAAGTGGTGCAGCTGTACGACCGCGGTGCGGATAAGGTGCTCGCGAGCCTCAAAGGCCACACGAAGCGCGTTCACCATGTTGCACTGCGCGAAGTGTCCGGCGCACCGACGCTCGTGCTCTCTGCTAGTGCGGACAAGACTGCGCGCGTTTGGGCACACGACGCAACTTCGGGCGAGTACGCGCCGCGTCAGACTGTTAAGCTCCACAAAGGAGAGGTGACCGGTCTATTCGTGCACCCGACGTCAACGCTTATGGGTCTCGCGTCGCTTGACCGCACGTACTCCGTGCACGACCTGACGAACTTCACGCCGGTGTTCCAGAGCGCGCCAGGAGATGATATCTACACTGCTGCAGACATTCACCCCGATGGCACTCTGCTCGCGCTCGGCACGCCTGGGTCGACGATCCAGATATTCGATATTCGCTCGGGCGCGCTTGCTGCGACACTGACACCAGAGGCTGGCACACCATTCACTGTATCGACGCTTGCATTCTCGGAGAACGGATATCACCTCCTCGCGCCAGATTCTACATCTTCCGTTGCTATTTGGGATCTTCGCAAGCAATCGCGTGCAACCTCTATCGACCTCGGCGAAAACTTCAAGGTCAATAAGGTCGTGTATGACGTGTCCGCTCAGTTCTTCGGCGTTGCAGGCAGCGAGGGTGGTCGTGCGTTCGCACACAAGTCATGGGAGGAATTAGCTCGGTTCGAGGAGGGCGGGGAGATGTCCGATATTGTCTTTGGTGACTTGGGCAAAGAGGTGTGGGGTGCGACGGGTCGCGAGGTCAGAGTATGGGGTCTACCTCAGTGAAAATCCACTACATATTGTGTCTATATATTTTCTGCGCTGTTGCTGCTCGTAATGTACTTGATTGCGACTTACATGTTTTTCCTATGCTCGAACTCCATAACCGCGCTTCCGTTGGCAACGGGAAAAGCCGGAGAGATTCAAAGTCCGTCTTTCGTGCTGTCGTCGCTCAACTTTGCAAACGCCGCAGACTCACAAGCACGTTCAGTAGCCAGAAAATGTTGGCGACATCCTCCCGCCCGCTCGCAGCTGCAGCCCGCGCGCAGGCACGGCGCAACGCATCCACCATCGCGACGAAGTACTCGCACGCGGCCTACAAGGCTGCGCTCGCCAAGTCACCCGCGACGCTCAACAAGGTGCAGAGCGAGCTCACCGCGATCGCCGCGTCGCTCAAGGAGACACCTGCGCTCAGCGCATTCGTCGCGAACCCGCTGCTCTCGTCGAACGAGCGCACGGCGGGCCTCGAGGCGCTCTTCAAGGCCGGCCAAAAGGGCGCGAAGGAGCCCGTTACCGACGTCACGAAGAACCTGTTCGCGATCCTTTCCGAGAACGGCCGCCTATCGGAGACGCCCCGGGTCATCGAGGGTTTCAACGAGCTGGTCTCCGAGTACAAGGGCGAGCTTGAAATAGTGGTCACCTCGGCCTCTCCTCTCCCGAAGGATGTTCTCTCGAAGCTGGAGGCGTCGCTTAAGCAGTCTGAGGCTGGCAAGCAGGCGAAGGTCCTGAAGATTTCGAACAAGGTATGTTTTGTCGATCCCATCTGGCTATTGTATGTATTTAATGTATGGGCTAGGTCAACGCGTCCGTATTGGGTGGAATTGTGGTGGACGTTGGTGACAAAACCATCGACCTCAGTGTCGCTTCGAGGGTCACTAAGCTTAACACCCTTCTCCAGCGTAAGCCCGAATATTCTTAGTTTTATCGAAAAGTGTGCCTAACGATTTCCTTTACGTAGAATCTGTTTAATGCTTTTGAACTTACATCAATAGAATAGGCCGAGGGCTTTCGGTTATAACATCTTCATCCTTGTGTGCGATTAACGCAGACTCTTGTCTGTGAATAAGTTGTCTGCTTCAACGTGTTACTCGTCATGCGACTTGATTTATGCTATATAAAGTATTCCTCCTGTTTTGTGCTAAACTACCCTTTTACAGCCGAACAGACTTTGGTTACGCCTAGTGAGCTTATTAACAACGGAATGCACTTCATCACAGGTGAAGTAGGAATCACCGCCCTTGTCCGTTGGTCACGCTGCAGTGATAAGCTTTTGTTCCATTATTCCGGTATGAAGGGGGCCAAGTTCGTCTGGCTTCTGAGGTCTGCAGGCATATCCATGAAGATCTCTAACCTCCCGGCCGATCCGGTAACCGCCACCGAACGGCGCCTCGTCAATCACAACACTTGGTGCGGAAAGAACGCAGTATTCACGTTGGATCTTGTTACCGTATAGGCCCCGATGCATGCTTCCGCTGCAACATTTCTAGTCGTCAGCAGTAACTTTCAACCTGTGGAACTGGGGGATGCTATGACGCCTCACTTCGTTATATTTGTAGCTGCTGTCGACGAGCGGGATAAGCACAAAGACACAGACAGCGCGGATCCAAGCCGTCGAGCCCATTGTCGGCTGCGTATCCTAGCGAGCATGTGCTTAAGGCGAGTCTGAGACTAGATTCCGTCCATAGTTATTTGCCTCCGTTATGAAGTGCGTGTCGACCGCGCGGCGGACCTTGTCTTTTCGTCTGTCACTAGATTCGGTGCGGTAGGACGGCATCGCATGGTGGGTCGACGGACCCAGGTCCTCTTCCGTTTCATCAGAAGTTCATTTCACGTAGCACAAGTGCGCATCACCGAACAGGTCCCCTGGACTAAATGTTGTAACTGAGTTTGAGGGCGTTGCCACATCCCTTTTTTTATAGCCCCGTGTTGAAAAGCGAATAATAATAAATGCATGCACTGCCTGTAATTCTTGTGTGTCCCTTGTGACGGTATCTATAATCCAATAAACATAAGAGCAGTGCTCGATTTCTTTCCTTCGGTGATTGTAGCAAAACCGGACTAAGATTCCGTCCATAAAGAGACAAGTTCGACTTACATTAGGTCGGCACAACATCTACATTACCCATAGTGATAAAAGGAAAGACTTGTCATAAACCCATAAAGTACATATACACACCATAAAAAGAGTAAACAGACAGGGTAAGAAATTGGGCTCTCTTTAATCCTCAACGCGCACCCCGACAACATTCGAAAAAAGTACACCGGTGCAATTCGGCGCCCCGCATTCGCACCGTCCACATACCTTATCTCTACTCGGAGCTGCTTTCTTGCCCTGCAATGTATGCAGGAAAAGCCCAGATGATTAGAATGGTTCACAAATGAATTGGCAATGCAACCCACAGGACTGCCAAGGATTGACTTTGTGTCATCCCCGTCGTTATTATCGTCATCTCCAAGGTAAGAAAAACAAAGCTCTTCCCCAGCACTTATATCCCTCTCCGCAAAGATCGTGAGAAGCGCCTTCTCCACGTCAGCATCGTTGATGTGGCAGGCGTTTATCCTGCAATTTGGTTCACAGCTATGATTCTGTCGAGAAATCACGATCACTGAGTACACAAACCCCAGTGCTCATGCTCTCATTCACTCACAAGATACCGAGTGAACTGAAGATTGAGCAGAGAAGCCCGTCAGAAATGATCAGCGCCATAGTCCAGTCATACGTACATTTCCTGCATGGAATGCGTCCACACAATATCTGCAAGATTCACCCTCAGCTTTGGGGATGTGCCAGAAATCAATGTCGAATAAATATGTTCGACCAAGTTTGTCGTATACGCTGACAAAATATAATTGAGTTGCCGTTGTTTTCGGGAAAAGGGTGACCTACAGCCCACGCATTTCGGCCTCTTCCTCTAATAAAAGTTCACCAGAGTATATACCGATAAAAGTGCCCTTTGGGATCCTTTTGCCGGCAAATACGCCTAAGTTATAGGCAGTTTAGTCAGAAGCCTTTCGTAAAGGGAAAAGGAACAAACCCCATCCTTTATTTGCGGTCTTGACAATATTGACATGGCACTTCCGTCCGTGCTGCACAACCTAGGGGAAGAAAAATTAAAACACAATCGCGCGGCAATCAATAGCGAAGGGACTAACTCGATTCCTGCAGTCGTCAGTGCAACCGCAAGCATCATTGCATTCGAAAATTGGAATGTTATGCATACGAAGACGACCTTTCTCATCGTAGATGAAGCCATCGAGCATGAAGTCCGTCTTAGAGAAGGCGTCACGCTGACGCTTCAGGCATGCACATGTTTTCGAACGCGGATCACACTTCCCAATGCAATCGCATCCTTGAAGATTTTGGTAGTCAGGTGGCGGAACGCCCTCCCCATGCCAAAGGTGGTTAGTGTAATAAAACTCGAACGGTGGCGTTGGATCGTCGTCTATGTTGTTGATAAGTTGTATGTAAGGTGCATTGGGCTCGTCATGCGTCGTGTTTGTCATTATGGCCGACTCGAACACCTGGCGGAGCAAGTCTGGGTCACGCGACCATACGGGTATGTCGTTGACTTCGTTTACAAGCTCTTTCGGAATATCAACTGCACGTCTGTAAACTGCGCCGTAATCGCGTTCAACAAAATAACGGTCGATTTCAAGAGGGGGAGAATGTGTCGTGGGTTTGGAAATGATGGTAACCTCATCGACACCCACGGTAATCTCAGATACCGGTGAACGCGGCTGCCCGAGCAGCGAGTCCTGTCCGTCGTCCGTTCGCACATCCAGCAGGTCCATGGGGTCAATGGTTGACGTCGAAGAGTGGCTTTGTGAACGACCTGAAGGCGTAGATAAACGAGGAATCGATCCTGATAACAACGGCTCTTGGAGGACGCCATCAATATTCGTCAAATTATTTGAGGTGTCCTTTAAGATACGGGGCCGCTTTGACAGACCGCGAACTTCGTTGTCGTCTTTTCCTTGATTCGCGTCGGTTTGGGTATGTTTTGGCGAGGCTGACCGTAAGCGCTTCCTGCTTCGTTGCACAGGTGCATGTAGAGGTTCGGAGTCTGTATGTACAGGGATGTCAGTCTGTAGGATATCAGCAGCAATGTCATTTGAGGACGAGGCAATCGCGTTGATTCCTTGGACGTTGATAGTATCCTGTACGTTCACGCGTGCTGGTGAGGCAGTGCTGTCCATTCCGCCGACCTTTGAACCAGAGCTTCCGACTGTGGCCACAGGAACAGTAGACTCGGGTTCAAGAGCCTGTAACCCGTTTTGCAAGTGAGAGTCAGAAAGCAGGGTGGGTGTCTCTTGTTGAGTTAAAGAAGAGGGCGTAGCTTGCTCAAGCTAATCCACAGAAGTTAGTAAGAGAGGAAACGGAGGACAAGTGAGCTTTCAAACGTGACGTACATTTGCAGTCTCCTTCGTATCCTGACTTGGGTCTATATTTGCCTGGGCCCTTTGTTTCTCTTCAAGTTTGGTCTGCTCAATCGTAGGTGGTGAAGTGATATTCGCGGTCGCGACTTGTCTGTTATTCAGCTTAGATTTCTCCTTGAACATCCCCCGTATTTGTCCGAGGACGTCATTTGAACCGCGTTTCGTCGGACTTTCATTAGCCGGCGACGCTCCCGCTGAAGGTATTAGCAATTGCCAATGGACCGTTGAGCATTGTGCAAAGTTAGAGTACTTCATGTCAGCTTACCTGCCGTCTTTGTCAGACCAGATTTAGGGGATGGTGTCCTCAAAGCGGAGGACCCGAACAGGCTAGGATTGAGTTTCATCATCTTCCTGGTGGTCTCCATCGCCTCTGCCTTATCATCGGAGTCACGCCTGCTGATAACTGTTTCGGGGGTAGCGGTTTGGATGGACCTGCCGTCATCATTACCTGCTGTTGCCAAGTGCGGCGTAGACTCGGATCTCAGGTTTGAAGGTAAGGGGCCCGAAACCGAGATCGCAGGCTCCCTAGCGTCCGCTAACTTCTCAATTTGACCATCTAGATGTTCAAGCGAATGCCGTGATGACGTCAGGTTAGGAACATGTTGCCTCTTAATGGGGGTGGACAACAACAATTTGCTGCGCGATGGTTCGGACTCGGCCATGACCACCTGTGGCTTCGCCAGCGTGCCAGCCGGAGAATTTATGGTGTCAGCTTTTGATGATCGTGAAACAACGTCATTATCAGTTGCTTCAAAAGTGGGTGTCGACGGAGGCTGTTTGTCGACATCGTCACTGGGGGGTACGGACGGGACACGCTCGGAGATTGACCTATCCGACCGCGAAGACAGTGCAGAGTTGTCATTAGTACGTTCTGCCGTTGCAGAAAATGCGTCTGTCAAAGGTTTGGAGGGGATATTAGCATCGTTATTAGGCGTGTCGCCCTTCGCTGGTGGCCTTCTAAACTGGCGTTTGGTACTCTGGTAGAAGCCAAACATATTAGACTCCGGTTGGCGGACATGTGCAGACCAAGGTGAGGGCGACCTGCGTTTGGAGGATGCATGTTTCTCGGGTGACTGCAGTTTTTGAGTTTCCGAAAGGACAGACCGCGACTGTGTTTGCTGAGCAGATGTGGAACCACTTTTACTGGAAGCAGATGAATCCGACTCCTTTTTCTCATCGACGCCCTGAGCAAGGGACGATCGCAGCGGGTCCACAAGAACCGGAGATGGCATAAGAACACTTGGAGAATGTGAAACGGGACAGGAATCCAGTTTCTGGCTTTCTTCCTGAAGATCCGTTTCTTGTCCTTGGCTTTCCAAGCCTCCTGCACAAACCATATTAGACAGATCAAGTCGCTGTAGCTCTTTAGTAAGCGTCGGCGACGTGCGGGCTGCCCCACTAACAGCTGGCGTGGCTACGTGCTCAAGTGAGCGGGGCGCTCTCCCCTTGTCTTTGGCCTTCAAAGGTGACTCGTTCGCATTTACTTCAAGCAATAGGTCCACCTCGTCAGCATCATCTGAAAAAGGCGCTTCATCCATCTGAGTATCCGGAGACGGACTGCGAACAGCATGCGCTAGCTGAATGGGACTTGATAATACATGGCTTTCCCCTCGTTTGGGACTTCGAGGTAGATCACTACAATTGGATAATTCCAAATGCTGTGCTGAGGTTCGTGCTGTAACTTCAATATTAGCAAGGAATAAACTAACCCCCTGAAACCCCACCTGATATTATGGCCGAGTCGTGAGATTGCCTCTCTGTATTGTCAATCATTGAAGACATCGCTGATAGGGAATTGGGCTTCGCACGAGTAACAGGACCGGCCGGACTTGAATCGCTTATTCGAACGCCACCAACCCTATTTCCGATATCGATTACAGGATTACGATCGGAGTCGGCACCAAAGTCTTCGTCGTTGTTGTAATATTTGCCGTTGTTGTAATCATCGTCATCATCATCATCATCGTTTAGAACGATATCCATTGGCACAACCACTGTACTAGATAGGGCAGCTGGAGGTGCGGACGTGCTTTGAGGGCCTGAACCGAGCGACGCCGAAGCGTCCTTATTTGAAACGGTGCCCTTACTCTCTGTCTGCGTAACAGACGGGAGCGAACCGCCGCCGACGCTACCGCCACTGACAGCCTTGGCCAGACTTGTATCTGAGGGAGCCCCAGTTCCGCTGGCATCCTCGTCTGAATCGACTAGATTGATGAGGGGCACTTCATCCTTCCGGTCAAACTTGTTTGGCTTCGTAGAGTCAAGCGGTTTCAAGCTTGCTGGTAGTGTCTTACGGCGTGCCAATATTTCTTTCGGAAGAGCAGATTTCCGTATATTTCTCCGCACAGCAGGCGGTGAACCGGCGTCAACTTCATCACTTGAGTCGCTTATCACGACTGGATCGTCTTTTCCCCCCTGCCAATCGTGAGTCAGGTACAAATCTGGTTGCCACAAACGGCCCCACGCACTATCCTCGACTTTGTTATCTTGTCCTCATCCGATGAGAGTTCAATAGTAGGAATCGACCCGTGACGCGGAAGCTCTAATCATGTAAATACGGTCGAAAAAACAAAGCGGTATCGGCAATTTAAAACACTTGAGAGGATTTATCCATGAGAATTGACGAACTACGCACTCTTCGGGTTCGGCTGTGACGCGAACATAGTAGTGAGAAGTTTTTGCTGCCCAGTAGGACCCGCGCTGGCAGACTGTGTCGAAGATGGCACGCGTCCCGTACTACTACTCGCTGCAGGCTGAATAGAGCTGCTGTGACGCTCAAACGTTCGAAAGGGTCGCGCTACACTTATCGATGCCGCTAAGAAGCAATATTCGTTAAGAGACGACACAAAGGCTGGACTGAGAAAGCGTACGCGAATGGGAGGTATCCTTGGGGTCCGTTTTTGACCTCTCAGAAAAGATCTTTCCCACTTGTGCTTTCTGAGTCGCAGGTGAGCTTGGTGCTTTGTAGAACTGGGAAATTGTCGGAGGAAAATATGGTTCTTCCTCTTTTTCCTCGGGCCTAGCATGTCGCATGCCGGTCTCATATTCGTAAAGTTTCAAAAATAAAATAAAACTTAAATCGGTTAGAGTTTTCAGCTTACCTGTGACGAGGAAACAAATCTAGGCTTAATGATGTGGCCAAAAATTAGTATTCGGTTCGTGCCTTCTGCTGAGCTGTCATCATACCTTTCTTATAGCCGACCTTTGTGCTAATACCTTTCGCTTGCGAGGTAGGTCCTTGGTGCAAAACATGGGCAAATTAAAAGTTGGTTCGAAATATATATAACGAAAAAACGTACGGAAGTACGAACCACTGCTTCAGAGCCTGATGAAGGGTCAGCCGTGTCCGCATTTGGTCGGGCCGCTTTAGTCTTCCGATTTATACCACCACCATCTGATAGACCCTTCGAATGCCGAAAAGAGAGAGACAATGAAGGAGTATGATACTCAGGCGAGGATGTTCTTTTGTAAGAGACGAGGCTTACCTCCGCCCGAGTACGTGAAGAGCCGGACTCAAGGTCACTGGTAGAGTCTTGTGGTAGACGTTGGGAAGACGAAGGCGCCATCCGAGTCGACTGAGTTCGGACATCAAGCATGGAGTAATGTATAAGTGAGTTCAGAAGCTACAGGCCACAGCTTCCGTCAAGAACTCACTTGCGTCATTACAGAAGCAGAAGTTGTCACAGGAGTCGATGTCGCGGTCGGAAACGCTTTTGTTAGACGTTTTCCGGTGGTCTTGCGCGCGACCTGACAAACGTTGTAAGTTCCGGACACACCGCATCGACACCAGTCTTCGGCACGGTGCAACAATAGCCAAAAGCCGTCGTGACTCACCGATGAATGACTCAGGGGTGCCGACGCTTTGTCTGGACGAGAAAGAGAGTCGTCCTGCGGTTTGGGGTCATCCGTCACAAGGGAGGATGACGGGGTTCGAGTCGCGTTTTGAAGAGATGCCGCGTACGAATTGCCAGTGGACGTCCTCTGAGATGGAAGAGGCTCGACCCTCCAGACGTGCTGCATCTAAGGCGGCGTTCGTGCATAGGCGTTAGTATTCGAGGTGACGCCGAGCACTTTGGAGATTTGGCCCACATTCGACATAGCCGTTTCTGAAGCACGTTGTGTATTGCGATGTCGCGCGTTCGCGTCCGGCCCAGACCCAGCCTGAGAGACGGCGGAGCTCGAAGGACGTGGCGTCTGAGCGGATGAAATTTGGTCAATTTCGTCCTCATCTCCAGATGAAGTCGACCCTTCGTCATCTTGCCAACAATATATCAGGACGCGCCGAGGGTTGGTAAACCATAAGGATAGACGAACCTTTAAGGGTCTCCCAGCCAGGCAAGGGTGATTGCGCCTGCCGCTGAGATCCGAAGCTGCCGTCGAACATAAGTGAGCGAATGCCCGGGCAGCAAAGCGGGGAGGAGGGGGGAGAGGGATAGGACGGCAGAGGAGGGTGCGGTCAACGTTGTCGCGTACCGAGCATACACTGGCACGGGAGTCGGGAGTGACTGGTCACGTGACAAATGGCAAGGTGATTTAGGTGCCGAGCGCCTCTCAGACTGGCAACGCGTACATGAAAGACAGGCAGAGATGAGCAGCGCCGGCCAAGGCTCTCTGCGCGACTCGTATTCGACCCCGCTCTCGAGCTGGTCCTTCATCCCGCCCACGAATAACTCGGCCTCCTCCTCTGCTCCCGCTCCTGCACTCGCGCCAGGCTTGGAACCATCCTACCAGTGGTCTTCACGGCCGCGCCCGAACTCTATCTACGAACTCTCTCCGGACCTCAACTTCGAACCCTCCACTCTAAATGCTTTGTCCCTTCTCCGCGCAGCAGCAGCGTCTGCCATCCTTCAGTATCTCAGCACAGCTGTTGTGAATCCATTTGAGGTAGGGAAGACCCTCCTCCAGGTCCAGTATGTCCCAAAAGATGCCGTTGCCGTAGAAGATATGGAAATGGATCCGGTACAAGAAGAAGAGGTAATTACACATGTGATCTGTGGTTTAGTTTAATTCTTGACGTGCTATTCTAGATAAGCGATGAGTCGTCTTCCGCAGATTATGAAGACAGCTACTTTGCAGATGAAGCCGAGTCCACATCGCGCGTCAATACACCTCGTCCGACAGACGATCGTGGTTACGTTGTCCGCCATAGCGTATCTGACAGCGCGACTCGACCGGACTGGGTTCTGCCGCCGGGTAGCGTCGATGGCGTGTGGGCGATGATCAGGCAGATCGCCCGCTGGAAGCCTGAAGGATGGTTTGCATTGTGGAAAGGTGGTTTTAGTACATCGTCAAATAATTCTGACAAATACTGACCGCAAAACAGGTACCGCGACGGGGTGTCTAAAGACTTTCCTCGAGTCCTCGTTGCAACCCATCGCACACTCTGTCCTCGCCTCCACCTTCGCAACACTCGCGTTGTCATCGTCCCCGGCAGCCTTCGCGCGCGCGCACCCACTTCTCCTCCCCGTCACCTCCAATCTCGTCACGGGTGTCCTTCTTTCTCCGCTTGACCTTATTCGCACGCGCCTTATAGTGCAAACCTTCGTCTCTCGGCACCGTCGCTACGCAGGCCCGCTTGACGCGCTCAACCACATCCTCCTGCACGAGGGTGGCGTGCGCGGGCTTTATCTGCACCCGCACCTCCTCTACCCGACGCTTCTCGACTGCACGCTTACGCCCCTCGTTGCCGCCGTCGCGCCTGCATTTGTTGCCGGTGTTTTCTCCCGCATGATCGGCTCGCCCGTCGGCGAAGAAGCGCATCCGTTTTTGTGGGCCTTTGCGCAGCTCGCCGGAGAGTGCGCCAGCCTACTTGTCACACACCCTATCCAGACTGTGCGCCGCCGCCTACAAGTGCAGTCTCGTGGGGCTGCGCCGTCCCTTCCCGCTTGCGTCGAGGTGCGCCGTCGTCCGTATGGAGGCGTAATCGACACCGTGTTATCTGTGATCACTGAGGAGCGTTCTGATCTGCCACTCCTCCCACGCAAACACGAGCGCCGCTCGTCCAGGTCGCAGGCCCAGGACAAGGGAAAAGGTAGAGTTGATGACGAGGAGACGGACACCTCGGAGGAGGGGGGCTGGCTAAGGAGCACCGGGATCGGACAGCTGTATCGCGGCCTTGGTACACGCATTGGCGGAAGCGTCATTATATTTGTCCTGTCGCTACTTGCTTCAGAACCGAATGAGGGAAGTGGATGGACTGAGCTGTAAAAGCTGCGCTAGAAACACGCCTGTGCACTGCAAACCTTTTTTCGTGTTTTCTCGTTCCAATAATTAGTGGCACCTTATACATTCGTAGTAGTTATATCTTATTCGTTCGGAATGCAAACCCGACTCTTTGCTACATCCCTGGACCGTGGACGTCAGTGAAACGCGGACTATTGAACTGGCTTGGCGCATCGGTTACTGTATATACTTGCGCAACGCGAGTAAATGGGGAGCAACGGGAACTTGGCGGTGGTCTTGTCTTGACGGAGTTCCTGAGCATTTTCGCATAAAATTTTAATGACTGCAGTAATCATGTCGTGTACATAACCCCTACTGGTTTTTCATCTCCCCTTGATGTTTTTCGGTTATTAGAGGGTAGCCTACCCAGGCTGCGCGCGGCTAAAAATAGCCGAAGCGCGTCATTTTCTGGCTGGGGTTCTGGGAGAAACGCCCGCTCGGGGGACCCCGCTCTTCTTCCATTCGCGTGCACGCAGTCCACGGACAGCTACGGCGACGACCGTAACAGCAACAACAAAATTTACGATAATCTCACGTCTAGCACGCACTTTATGTCTGAGTGTACGCACCTGGTGTTGACTGAGTGACAGAATTGACTGACACCAAGCAATAAGCAGCTAGCATCGTCTCCGCGCTCTCCAGGGCTCTCCATCGTATTCGGTCCACTCCGCCTCGTATAATCGCGTCTCCTGCAACCCGTACGTCCGTCCCAACCCGAACCTGATCCTTAATGTTGATAAGCTTTCAGAACCGCGCCGTGCAGCAGTCGCTATCATCATCCGCGTCACTCCGTCACTATCTCACTATGCTTCTCCTTCGTCCTCCTCGCCACCTGCCACCCTCGCTGAATTCTTTTCCCTTGACTGGGTAAATGATTCCGGTGTGGGTGTGGACATGCTCTTCATTAGGAGGGATCCTCCGCAGAGCGAAAAAAGCGTTGTTCAAAACAGACCGAGAAACGCTGAGGACGCGCACGTCGCTTTCCCTGGAGGGAGAATGGAAGAAGGAGATGAGGGCGGCTTATATACTGGTGAGCGAGCAACACCGCTTCTGTTAACTTGCGGCCACTCATAATTAGCCAGCCATGCGACAAACATGGGAGGAAATTGGAATTGACCTTGCGGAGAAAGACTTTATGCTTATTGGCCAGCTCGATGACCGTGAAATTACTACGTCTCTCGGAAAACGTCTTTTAATGATACTCTCCCCGTTTGGTACGTTTCCACTCGCTCTCCAGTTACTCTTTCCCTTTCCATCGCCCCGGTGCCATGACGTATAATCCCGATGTTTGTTTAATCTTTCTTTTTACAGTATTCCTTCAAGTTACGCCTAATACCCCACCGCCCGACCCAGCGTCCGGAACGCGCCTGCATTGGATACCACTTGCATCACTCCTTGCATCTACTTCAGTGGGCGCATCGCGCTCACGCAAAAATGCACACGGGACTCGTCGCTGGACGACCGTGACCGTCGACGTATCTTCGCGGCTCGCGCCCAAACAATCAACAACGCTCCGCCTGCTTGTGCGCGTTCTTCTCGGGAGCATGCAGTTTAATGCGATATTACTCGACCCGCAATCCCCAAACGCGTCTTCTGACGTTGCCTCAGAGAAACCGGTTGAGAATGTCGGGGAAAAGGAAGTTCTAAAGCTCTGGGGACTATCTCTTGGCATGACTCTCGACCTCATCGCATACATGCACCCGTCGTCGTCGCCGTTCTCAGATGACTATCCACGGGACGAGGTGACGGGCCTAGGGACAAATATAGCACCTAGTATGACGTGAGTTCCGCGCTTCCCCATTGTTTATATCGTAGTCCTGGACTGCCTCAGTGCAGTCCGGGGCCACTTCGGTAATTTTGTATCGGTTGAATACGAAGCTGAATGTTCCGTTGTAGGTCTGTGTTCCCCCGTTTTTCATACCCAGACGTCAACTTTTGGATTTGGGTATTCGGCAAGCGCTACCGCGAGGTTCTACGAGGCTGGGAGGCTAGTACACATGCTGGTGGAGCTAATGACAAGAGGCATGTATCTTCTATGTAGTTTGCTGATGCTCGGAATTCTGACCACACACTGGTTTTTTTACAGGATAAACTGGATTGGGACTGCGGTGAATCAGTTCTATGCCGCTGTGCGAAAGGCGCTCGTTGTAGTCCTTATTACGCGCGCCATTTTCTGGAGTTCTCTTGCGGCCTGGGTAATTATGTACCTGAAGTAGGAAAAAATTGGACAGTCGGCCTGCGATGTGTTCGTCTGTCCACACATATACATGTGCAGATTGCTAGTGATTATAAGGACTTGAACAGAGGCTTTTCCGAAGGTTTATAATCCCTAAATTAATGTTGTATCAGGGGATATACTATATGGCTGGATTGTCTGCGGTATTCGGGTCATGATTAATTTTGCGAGTGTTTCGGCACCTATGGCAAAAATTATAATTTCGAATCAATATACTTGAGCATTACGCACTAGACAGCTCCTAGCAATACCTTTATCGGCGAAGACGGGCGGTATATGGTTTTACCTGCAGAGAGACGTCAAGGAGCACACGAAGTCAGAGGAAAAATACAAACTACGGCGAGGTCCTACCCGGATTCGAACCGGGGTCACAGGAAATATCTGAGATCAGAATCCTGTGTGATAACCAGCTACACTATAGAACCGATGTTTAAGTGTGCTGTGACGTAAATGCCGATTCCGATCCGATTCCGATTCCGAACTGCAATTTGCAAAGCACTGATCATTACTCCACTGGAATTATTGAGCCGCAGTTCGCCGGTTCTATAGTATAGCGGTCATCACACAGGATTCTGAGCTTGGAAATTCCTGTAACCCCGGTTCGATTCCGGGTAGGACCTTTAGTCTTTGGCAACCTTTTTGGAAGTTTTTCTGGAGTTGATTTGAATACATATGTAAATAACCGCCTTTCAATTTTTAGACTTGTAAGCATGATTTATCTATTCTATTTATTGGGAGAATTTGGGGTCTGTCTGCTTAGTCATGTGCGGCGATCGAGGTCCTGTCGAACGCGTCACCGCGTAAGTGCATGTACGCTGCCAGATTGAGTGTTAACCTCAGGCATATTCTCGTCTTGTCCTTCCAGGTCATCTTTGAGCAATGGTACGCGCGTTCAATATCGCCTACACTTGCGCCAGCTCTAAATCATATTCACAGCTGATTCGCATCCGGTGCAAAGCAGGAACGTTTCGTTATGAATTACAGCCTTCTTCAGATATATCTGAGCTCGTCCAGAAAGTGAGCATTAGTGTATGTCGCGATTTTCAAAATTCTCATCTATCGGTAGATCGTGGAAAGCGTAAATGCGGAACCTTCGACCATTACGCTCTCTAACCAACCCAGAGGAGGAGAGAAGAACGTTGAGGAATTGAGGGGCAGGACACTTGGGGGCCTCGGTCTGAAGTGTGTAATAACTGTTCTTACACCTTTCGTTTGGCTAACTTATTTCGCCAAGACATGGGGATTTGATGTTCGTATCTTACCAAGGTAAAGCTGACTCGTCCGAGCATGCTACGTTGGCACCCAGCGGCGAGCCGGCTACAGGCACCCTGCACCCTCCCGCCGACGCCACGCACCGTCCATGGGAGCTCGTAAAGGAGGACTCCGTCGACGAATATTGGCGGAAACAGGACGGAAAGATCCCACGTACGCGCGACTCACGCTTCTGTAAGCATGGCGCCAACGCTATGTGCGACTACTGTATGCCCCTTGAACCGTACGACACCGCTTACCACGCAAAGGAGTCTATCAAACACCTTTCGTACCATGCATACCTACACAAGCTTCAGCCTAACAAATCCACAACATCATCGGCTGCAACCATCCTTCCTCCTCTCGAGCCTTTGTCATACAAAGTAAAGATCCCCTGCCCAAACGGCAAGCACCCACCATGGCCCGCAGGTATATGTTCTTCATGCCAGCCATCCGCGATCACGCTGCAGCCGCAACCTTTCCGCATGGTGGATCATCTTGAATTCTCGACCCATACCATTGTGGACCGTTTCCTCGATGTGTGGCGTCAGACCGGCTCGCAGCGTTTCGGATGGCTCATAGGGCGCTACGAACCATACGACAAGGTGCCAATGGGTATCAAGGCTGTAGTCGAGGCGATACATGAGCCGCCACAAGAGGGGGAGCTCGACGGTCTGACCCTAGGTCTACCATGGGAAGACGATGCGACAATTCGGAGGCTAGCTAGCCAGGCCATTACACCGCTGACAGTAGTTGGGCATATATTTACGGACTTGGACGCCTCCGAGGAGGATCGTACGAAGAACGTATACAAGCGCCATCCGGACTCGTTTTTCCTTTCCTCGCTCGAGGTCATATTCGCCGCGAACTTACAGCTGCAGAATCCCACTTCTTCCCAGTCCTCTACGACTGGAAAGTTCTCTTCGCGACTCGTGACTGCTGTTGCAACCGCGACAGAGGAGGGAGGGATTGACATTTCTGCCTACCAAGTATCCGAGCAGGCATGTGCGATGGTTGACGCGGACATGATCGAAGCAAGCGTAGACCCTGGAATTGTGCGCGTGAAGGAAGAAGACAGAAGCGAAAATTCGGCGCGATACGTACCGGATGTGTTCTTTAGGTATAAAAACGAGTACGGCATTGACGTTCAAAAGAGTGCAAAGCCGTCCTTTCCTGTGGAGTATCTCCTTGTGAATGTACGATCTTGTCTCGCATTTGCGTCTGCTAGTTATCCGCAGTCTACTCAGCTCCATTTCAGGTGACACACGGCTTCCCGCAAAACCCTTCGCCACTCATCTTATCTCACAAATTCCCGATAGAAAATCGGGCGGGACTCGAAAACCAGAATATTCAGAGGGTCCTCAAAGAGCTGTCAGAGCTCAAGGCTCCCGAATTAACCAGCGACCCAGCATTTGCGCGGAAAGAACCGGGCTTGTTCCACCAAATCGTCGAATACCTGAGTGACTGGCATTTAGTCGTATTTTTACAGACGACAGGCCTGTTTTCGGAGGTGCTTGCTTCACTTCTCTCCGTACGCGTGTGAGAGAGAACTGAACAAAACTGCAGGAAAACATGAAGCAACTGATGCGCGCGGCGTCTTCTGCAAGCTCCGGAGACCCGCAGGCTTTCTATGAACTATTTAAATCGGAAAGCTGGGAAACACTCATGACCTTCACCCGGGAAAATGCCCGTACGTGCTATTCGTGCCAAAAAAAATTACTTGTGTACCTAACTCACATTTGTATAAATAGCGAGTGCACGGCCGTCGAATCCAGCTCCTGACGTTGACATGGACGAACTCCCGCAGGACATTCGCGATCAAATCGCAGCGATGGGCGGGCACACGCCCGTTGCCGGGGCGGGCTCGGGCGGTGTGAGAGTGTGTCCTCATTGTACGTTTGAGAACAGCCATGGCGGCTCCGACTGCGAGGTCTGCGGACTGCCGTTGAGCTGATGATGTACGGGGGTGATTTTGAAATGTAATCCTTTTATAAAGATGTACCAACGCAGCAGTTTGCTTTCGGTTTGGAGAACATTAATTTTTCGCCACCTCCGCGAGTAGTCTAATTTCAGACTGGGTCGTGCCTCGGAAAGCCGGAGCCTCGGCGTACGGCGGGTCACGTGAGGACGCGTTTACATGTCTGAGCAGGGCCCGCGTTCTCCCGAAACGCCTTGTTCTGCTTCTAGACGACGTGAGAGGTAATTAAGGATTATTCTGCCGTGAAACTCTGCGCTGGGGTCTGCACTGTGTTCTGGCGCTGCACTGTGCTGTGGTCTTGTTTCTGGTAGGCTCAGTGACCTATGGCGACTTCATTGCTGGATTCTTCCTCATTTGGGCTTTGGTTTGCGCAATCTCGTGCGCGTATGGCGAATTTCCACTTTCTTCGTATCTCTGCTTGCTCCATTCAAGGTGTCCCCGTAATGCTCGGGACGCGAGGCGCCTCGCTAGGGCTGCATAGCGGCAGACGAAGCCCCGATTGCGTTACCACCGCTTGCTATCAGGTTCCCGGCTTCCTTGCGCATGTCGAAAGCCTTCTCGACACCTTACCGTCCCGGCCCAAAGTCAATGGGTCTCTTTGATATGCTGGCTGATGTGAACGAGGCAACACAGGTCGACACCGCCCCTGGCTCCGAAGCACTCGTCGCTGAGGCTGTCGCTCAAGAGCTGAACTACTGGGAGAGTATTGTCTTCTCGTTCGACATGGATCGCGATTCTGGCGGGTCTTCATCCTCGGGTAGGGAAACACGCGACAAGGAAGCTAAAGACAGAGACAGTCAGGAAGGACCACTTCCCCCATCAAGCTCAAACGCGACGGCATCTGGCAGCGGGTCGAATCAGCCCAATCCTCTTCAACGGTTACCCTTCAATAACACGACGGGCACGCCTTTCCATTTCGACCCGTCCGGAGGCTTCAGCCAGCCCCCCAACCCACAAATGAATCAGTTCGGCGGCCTTGATCCGTACACGCTCGCGCACCTCGCTGCGCTCTCCGCACTCTCTGCACCAGCCTTGAACGCTCAGAATCCCGCCAACTCGCCCCCAAACCATGCAGATCCGTTCGCTCTTATCAGACATATGCAGGGACTGTTATACCCTTATGGAGTCGCAGGCCCAGGGAATACGGGAAACCCGCCTGGTGCGCCACACGGGTTTCCATCTGCTTCCTCGACAAGCTCTTCTTCTCGTCCGATCGGCAACAGACAGCATGCCGAAATGGTTGCACCTTTCAACGCAGCGGGGCAGCAATGGCCTCCTCAACTCCCCAGCCTAGGCCAGCGTCATCCATCTCGGGCACCGGCAGACCCCTCAATGGCGAATCAGCTTCCGCGTTTATCCTCGCTGATGCTCCCGGGTGTGTCCCCATCCTCTTCACAGCTTCAAACCCCAGGAGGGGGTCCGTCGTCGGCCTCCACGAGCAGACACAGCTCAACTGATACAAGTCCAAGCCCAACAACCCCGCTGAGTCCTTCCACTTCAAGGGCGCAGCAGGCACTGGATGATCCGAATATGGCGGAGGACAAGAGGCGAAGAAATACACTAGCGTCAGGTATTTAGTGTTGTAGCGCATTGTCGAATCTCCTTGTCCCGCGCTCACACTTTGCGGTCAGCGCGTTTCAGGATAAAGAAGAAGCACAAAACACTCGCGCTTGAACGTTCGGTGATCGAGCTCGAGACCCGCGCGGAAGACCTCGATCGCGAAGCTACCGAGTTGCGACGTGAGAACGGATGGCTGAAGGAGATGCTCATAATGAAGGGCCGGAGCTTGCGGGCTACCGCTGCCACCGCCGACGTTGACGACGAGGATGAAGACGAGAGCTCCGACGACGAGGACAAGGAGGCTGGGAATAGGGATGCACGACCAGACGTGTCGGGCGCGAGCTCAGGTAAAGGGAAAGGAAAGGGTAAAGCAACATGATGTCCTGAGAGCACCCCAGTAGTATGGACTTTTTTAGTCGGTTTCGGATGTCTTATCGTCGCCTTATGAAATTTGTACCCTTTTAAATGTATTGCTCAAAGACGGCCTACGCCCCGCGCCTATTAAAACCGATGATGGCGCGAACATCTATACCCAATATGCTATCAATACAAATGGGACGCTCCGAATTGGACTTGCTTCCAACAGATGTGCGGGCATTAATCACTTTGCTGTATCATCACATCCGAATTGAGAAGAAAGATCGTGTTTTCTTAAATCCGTGCGTATTAACGGGAATCTAGTCCGATTTACAACTTGGACGATATGAGTTGTAGTGACACAGTCGACTTATCCTCTACCCGTCAATATAGTAGTGTCAATTTAATTGCTCATTCCCGGGACGTGCAAAATTCAAAATTTCCACATATTTTACGCCTAAAAGATACAAAAAGGGGATACAGTAACGTCCTTCTTATGCAAAATCACCCCGGCGCTTCGAGTTTTTAAAGCTGAAGTCCCTCCCACGCAGGAATTGGACGCTCACCCTGCGGCGTAATACGCGCACCGTGTCGTCGCTCTTTGGATAGTTCCTTGCCGTAGTCCGCGATGGCGCTCTGTTGGAGGGAGAATGAGGCATAATAGAGGCTCGAGAAAAGTACACTTACGTGTGCAGTGACCCGGTTGTCCCACAGAACGACAGTATTCGGGGACCAGTGGAGGCGTGCCTGAAGATCGCCGGACCTCGCTACATGATCGTATAAGAAGTTAAGAATGTTCTCTGATAGAAAGTGAGGGATCAGGATTCTGCAGGAGGACAATCGTGTGAAACACAAACCCGACTCTTCTTTCTTAAGACCGACAATTCTTCTCGTGAATTGCTTGTTAACGTACAATGCCTCTTCCCCAGTAACAGGGTGGCGGCGCACGACGGGATGCACGTGCTCGACAGGCTCGCGCCTCACAGTTCCTCCGCGTCTTCCCGAACGAGAAAATTCGGCCTGCTCCACGCCGGAGTGGACAGCCTTGAGCGTCTTAAGGAATGCAACGAACGCCGGGGAGAGCTTCTTGAGCACGGATACCTGGCTCGTAAAGAGTGTGTCGCCCCCCGTACGCGGCTGCGCAAGGAGGAAAAGTGTTGTCAGCCCCGGTGGTTGGAGTTCGTACGAAACGTCGGTGTGCCAGACAGTTGATGTGATACTATCATCGACTTCGAAGTTAAGCGTTGAATTCGCGTCACTAAGTAGTTTTTGGTCGTCAGAAACCTCATGAGACCTTTTGTTCCTTGTTCCAGAAAAAAGAGGCCCCACTCACCGGTAAACAAGATGGACTTCCGGAAAGCCTTCCGGGTGACCAGATGTTGGATGAATGTGCAACCTTATAGAAACGTTAGCTTGGGTGCCCCGATCACTCGGAAGTGAAGTAAACTCACCGGCCAAAGTGGCTTCCCCATTCGCGATAAAACTCTCCACCGCGATTTATAAAGTCTTCTTGGCCTCTGAAGACCACGAGCCCGCGCCTAGCGACCTTTATATATATTAAATATATACTACATATTGAGCAGGAGAGCCAGTAAATAATCACCTCGAGTGCGACTTGATCACGTTCATCGCTGGTAAGTGTAGCGAGATTAACTCCGTGGACCTCCGTTCCGAGATAGGGCGTTAGCTCGTGCACGCTAGTCGCAGAATCCAAGAACGATCTGGGATTGGGATGGGAAAGTGCACGGTGACCGGGGTCGATGTGTTCGAAGGGCTCGAGAGGCGGGTAGCGCTCATTTGAAAAGACAGGGAGGAGAGCCGCGTAGCGATAAGGTTCGTCGGACTGGGCTGAATTCTCATTCTTGTCTGTTTTGTTCTCCAGGGTCTGTCCGTTTGTCGCGCCGGGACTACTAAGGGTAAGGGTAGCGATGGTCTGGGTGAGAGTTTGTGTAGCCATCCTGAAGATTATGGCGTATGGACGAAGGGGGGGTCTCCGGATTCACAAGCATATATGTAGACTTTAAATTAGAGATAGTGGGAGTCACGCACATGATGGAGGCTGAAGACGCCATCTTACGAGACGGCGTAATGCTCAACCTGACGCCATCGAGTTTCCTCCTTTGGATCAACGTTCCCTAAGCGTGTGCACTGCCCTGGATCGACGCAGGAACCAACTGCTTATCTAACAAAAATCACGTGATGTGGCCGCATACGGGCTTCCTTCACGTGCCTTCCGCTTTAGGCGACGACAATAACGGTGGATCGAAGGATTCCTGGACATTCGGCCCCGGAAGTAACTGCATTTCGATGATATTAACCCCTCGTGTGCGCTCTCTGCATTCCCCGCAATCTTTGTATCTTTTCCGCGGAGTCATCGCCCCCTATATGATGCTTTGCACAACAACGCCAGCTCGTTTGGCGGATGCTCGCGACCGATGTAACAGCTCGAGCGCCGTGTGTCTAGACTGACAATTGGCCAGTCCAAGAAATCAAGTTGTCTTTGCTCAAGACAAGAAGGCCGGAAGCGGCGGTCATAAGAGACCAGACCCTTTGATCCGGTTTGTCGATCTCACGTTTGATCGCCACACCCCCCATTGCTTATTGTCTCGTCTTATCCGTGCTACGGAACAGCTCTCCGTTCCATGATCCTGAATCCATTTGACTCTACGCTACCCTCAAAAGCCCGCGATATGATATGTAAAGGAAGGGTGGTCTCATTGCTGTCCTCCTCCTCTCTTCTTTCCCTCCCCACCACCTTCCCGTTGCTTTCCACGCGCAGACATGGATGGCAACATTGAGGCCGTTCCTTATAGCATACCAACCCTCCGGACGCGGAGACATTATGAGCCCGATGTTCCCGAAGATATCGCAGTTGCTCTACTGCACTTGAACGACCCGAACTGGGACTTCAACAGTTCAGACACGGCTTCTTTCGAGACCGACAGCTTCGATGTGGACGAGAAAGGCACAAGCATTCCGAAATTCTCGAATAGTTTCGACATGAGCCGTTCATCGAATGTTGGAATGTCGGGATACGACAGCGAGTCCCAAATGGGCTCGAAAATGCGATTCGAATCGGCTGAGGCAGTGGATTATGATGAGTAAGTTGTCTCCCTTCACCCTTTCTTGGCCTGCTCAACTTATCGTGCGTTTAGCGAGTCTCCATATGCAGAAGTGCGCGCGTCAGTAGCGAACACAGATGACCCAAATATGCCCGTCAACACTTTTCGAATGTGGTTCCTCGGCCTACTTTTTACGCTTGTCATCTCGGCGCTCAATCAGTTCTTCTCCATGCGATGTGCGTCCTGATGTGCGTCCCTACTCGACCTCACTCATCTTGTGTCATCCGTTTTCCACAGATCCTTCCGTATACATATCCGGAATTGTTGCCCAGCTTGCTGCCCTCCCTTGCGGCAGATTTCTTGCACATGTCCTTCCCACGACTCGTTTTACGACATTCGGGTACACCTGGTCGCTTAATCCAGGTCCATTCACTATCAAGGAGCATACGCTCATCACCGTCATGTCGAATGTCGTGGCGGGTGGTGCTTATGCGACGGACGTTATAGCTACGCAACGGTTATACTTCAACCAGCATTGGGGATTCGGCTATCAGCTGCTTCTTTGTCTCTCATCACAGGTCATTGGCTTTACCTTCGCTGGCTTCGTCCGTCAGTTCCTCGTATGGCCTTCGGCGATGATTTACCCTGGTGTCCTTGTGAATTGCGCACTCTTCAACACACTTCATGGCAGTTATGGTAAGAAAGAGGGGAGGCACATGTCCCGGGAATGGTTTTTCTTGTATGCGATGCTTGCGAGCTTCGTTTGGTACTGGTTCCCTGGCTATATATTTACCGCGCTCTCCGTCTTCAACTGGGTTTGCTGGATTGCTCCGAATAACGTCGTCATCAACCAGCTTTTCGGTTACCAAACAGGACTGGGTATGGGCTTCTTCACATTCGACTGGAGCATGATTTCATACATCGGTAGCCCTCTCATCATCCCAGTAAGTTTCATTTATGGTCTGTTTGACTTGCAGTAGTAACTCATCACGCTGTTGCAGTGGTGGGCCCAGGTGAACACGATTGTAGCATTTCTCTTTTTCTTTTGGTTCCTTACCCCCATCCTTTATTGTGCGTCTTTTTTTTCTTTTAGGATTTCCACAAAAATATTAAACCATTTTTTGCAGACAAAAATGTGTTCTACTCCAAATATCTGCCCATGTCTGCGGCAAGCACGTTCGACAACACGGGGGCTATCTATGATGCCAGTGCGATCATTCAGGACGGTACCTTTAATTTGGATCTATACAAAGCCTACTCGCCTCTTTATATCCCCATTACCTTTGCCGTGTCGTATGGCGTAACATTTGCGTCTTTTACGTCCGTCATCGTGCATACCTATTGTCAGCATATTCCATTGCTTATCTTTGCCTTCAATTTATTGATATATGTTATTCAGTGTGGTATCGACGCGACCTTTTGCTTCAAGTCCGCAAGTCTCTTAAGGACAATCGCGATGTTCACAGTCGTCTCATGTCTATCTATCCTGAAGTCCCACACACTTGGTATGCCGTCTTGGGGCTAGTCGCATTCGGTTTGGCTATTGTCACCGTCCGCGTTTGGGACACAGATTTGCCGGTCTGGGGTCTCATCCTTGCTCTGGTTGTCTCCATCGCCTTCATTATTCCCATTGGCATGATCAGGGCTCTCACAAACCAGACAGTTGCCATACAAGTTCTTGCAGAACTAATAGTGGGATACGTTCTTCCTGGTCGGCCCATCGCAATGATGATATTCAAGACGTTTTGCTTCATCACGATGAGCCAGGCATTATATTTCGTTGCCGATCTTAAACTTGGCCACTACATGAAAATTCCACCTCGTTTAATGTTTTTAGCGCAGGTCATCGCAACAGTTGAATGCGTCGTTGTCGTCGTTTTTGTTCAGTCTTGGATGTTTTCAAACATACCTGATATGTGCTCGCCGAATCAGGTCCACAAATTCACGTGCCCGAGCACATCGACGTTTGCATCCGCGGCAATGATCTGGGGTGGAGTGGGACCTGCGCGACTTTTCAGCCCAGGTGCACTATATTACCCACTCGTTTATTTCTTCCTCATCGGGGCTATCCTTCCCATTCCGTTCTACTACCTTGCGAAACGCTTCCCCCTTTCTTTCTGGCGTTTCGTGAATGTGCCCGTTATGCTGACGGGACTCGCGGTTTTGCCGCCGTCAACGGGCATCAACTTCTCATCATGGTTCATGTTCGGAGCATTCTTTCAATACTTCATGCGACGCTTCCATTTCCGCGTAAGTATCTCCTGATTAATTATCTTATTGTGCACTCATTGATGTTATGCAGTGGTGGACGCGCTTCAATTACATTCTCTCCGCGGCGCTGGATTCGGGGGTTGCGATAGCCCTCATTATTATTTTCTTCGCGCTCCAACTGCCTAAGGGCGGATTTAACCTCAATTGGTGGGGCAACACTGTCTGGACAAACACCGCCGATTACAACGGCACGCCTTTGATCACGCTTGGGGAGGGGCAAACATTTGGCCCGACAACCTGGTCGTGAGGGCTGCAATTTTTGCTCGAGGGGATCCTCTTATGACAATGTTACGATATTATTTCACGTTATCCCGACACGCCCACGTTTATCCAGGGTTCCTCAAGCGAGCTCGTTGGTTATTACTTATTTACTTTGTTCTAACTCTTCCGTGTTTTTCAATGTATTCTCGCATTTTATATGAATAACGTTCTTTCCGTTGTGTGAGGAGGTCGGTTACGTGGACGTGCAGAATGCAGAATATAAACATCGATTATTACGACCAAATACAGATCAACAACACGTCGCGCCTCGCGACTCAGTTACAAACGCGCCTGTCGCGTCCCGTCACCTCGCCAGTCACGCGGATCGCTTACCAGTAGGGGTGGCTGCAAGTGAGCGTGGCGCCAAACAACTCAACCAACGAACACTACAGCGCACGGCACTGGAAGACGCGTCTCCGATGGATGCAGGAGCGCAGGGTGTAGTTCGTAAGTACCCTACGCAATTATTAGGCGGTATGATCATCATCATCATTATATGGGCTCTCAGTACGCGTGTTGTACACGGTCAACACATCACCACAATACATTCTCGCCAAGGCACCTGAAAAAATCGCGCTGGTTTCTGCCGATGTTGCTTCAGGATCTAATTCTCTACCGCGTCATGGACGTGCTTTAATAAAGACGTGCGCACTGGCCATCTGTCGTTCGAGGTCAGTCCTTTATTGGGAGACATTACACTAGTCACTAGTTGATATTCATAATGTTACTTTAGTCCAGAACTCAGGCCCGACATTTCGAAAGACTTCTCAGTATATGTTCTCGATCCGCTTGAAGACTTGTTATCCAAGGGACGCCATGGACAATCAGGAGGGGTGGCAGTGGGCATGGGCCTTTTATCCAACATAATTTCGCCCTATACAGCTGACTCCAGCATGGTTACGGGGACGGTTATTGCTTGCGGAGAGGGAGACGTTGCTCTCGAGGTTGTTATATCGCTACGACAGGTGCGTGGGACACTGCTCTGGTGTGCTAACAGTATTAATTAGTATTCATAAAGGTGGCTCCGTCTGTTATAGCGGTGGATGAAGGCCAATCTTCTCAATCTGAAGAAACTAGTTCCCAATTTCCCTCCGGTCGATATCCTGCTTGCCGCTCATCGGCTGCGTCTTCGAAACGCTCAAAGCAGCGTATGGATCAACCTTTCCTCGCGACTCATCCGTTACCCTCATTTGATGCACGGTTGTTCGGTTCATATGCACAACAGCCTATCTACGATCCTCAGGGGCTCGGGTCAGGAAACACTGTAAACAACAGGTACTATGTTCGCAGGCCAAATCCTACTCATTCCACTCGTGCGCATAAACTTCCCACACCCTACATTGGTCCACCCAAGCGGAAGTATGACCAGACAAGAAGTCGGGGCGTGACTTCAGACCCTGATTTGTGTCGAGACGCTCCAGGGGGCTCGCTGAATTCTATCCCGGTTGCAGACTTTGATTCAGAACTCGACAAATGTGCTGAACCCTCCAGCTCGCAAGAGCCAGTCGTGAGTTCGGATGCCAACACCCCTGTTCCTCCACTCTCACAACAATCGAACCAGTCTGCCTCGAACGAGCTGAATGATCTGCCGGAAACGGCCGCTATACTGGCCGCGTTGTCTGCCGTATCCTCAAAACCATCTGAGGGTGGTACAGCACCTAACCCCCAAGATAACTCTAGTCCTAACCCAGACTTAGTAGCATTTTTACGAGCCTACCTCTCTGCTTTGGAGTCGCAACAGTCTGAAGAAAGCTCTTCGAAAGCCCCATCTTCAACACCCTCTGGTAGCGCCTCCGTTCCAAGATCCGCGGACGCCCAAACAACCGTTATGCTTCCAGCGCCGCAGGCGGAAATTTGCGGACCTGTTGCGGGGCCATCGCCTCAAGTGGAGACTCAAATTAAGACTTCAAACAAGGAAAACTGGAAGCCGCCACGTCCCCAGCAGAGCTCGAAAGATCAAGCTAGCGGATCCTCAAGCACTTCTCCACTGGGGCTCGGACGGTTTAACTCTCGACTCTCTAACGGTCAGCAGCCCGAAAGTTTAAAGCCATCGGAATCACAGAGTGGGGTAAACGACACAAGCATCGCTGCAAATATAGTTACTCAGTCCAATGACAATTCAAGAAAGAGAAAGTTGAGTGATGTGGCCCAGGATAATGCGAGCTCTCAGACCAAAGGGAGGTCCTCAACTGTGCTGAGGCGCTCGGCCACGGTCGAGGATCTCAGTGGTATTCGCGTCAACACAGGTTGGGGTGGTCTTCGCCTTCGCGCGGATGGGAGTTTCAGCGGGGGACACCCTCTCAAAACACCTGCAACTAGTAATGATCGCGCGAGTACAAAGTTATCGCAACCAGTTTTCTTCCGGTCAACGGGATCGGGCACTACCGTGACTTCGGCACGAAAGGCTCCGTACGTCACCCCAGACTGGGCACGGGGAGTTCCCCCTCCGATACCACCCCTAAGACCAGAAGCGGCGATAGAAACTAGCACCAGCAAAGGGAGAAAGTGCAACAAATCGAAAGGGCTCAGACGATTGGGCGAGAGGAGGTCTGTGGGTCGGGCAACCGATGGTGTTGATGCATCCGGCGCCTTAAGCGAGTCATCAAAGCCTGTTTCACGGGCGTGCTCGTCGCAAGAGAAACCTGCCAGTCCGCGAAGTCCACGTACTTCTCCAAAGAGGACACCACCAGGCATGCTACCAATTTTTGCTCAGTCTTCTCCCCTAGCGAAAGCGTCTCTTTCAACTTTCTTCCAAGCGTTTCAGACGTCACCTTGTCGATCAATTGCTGAACGCAAAAACTTGCTTTCGACGCCCCGTAGATCCACCGTTAACACTTCACCGGGAGGGTCCGCGAAACACTTATCTCTTTTCACGCCCTCGCCAATCACGAGCTTGGGCGGAGGCTTTAAGCCCCGAGCTCTTTTCGAGGGAGGAGACCCGCCACCATCACCTACTCCGTCAAGGAGGAAGTTGCCTTCCACGTCAATCTCAGAGTTTCCGCAACAATCAGGCTCTCCTGGAACGAGACCTCAGACTCAGGACCAGAACGAGGATGATGACCCTCCAAGTTCTTTGCCCATTGCAAGCAGCGATGACATGACAGACGAAAGCGCCAGGTTACCAGAACAAGGCATTTCTTCTGATTCTACGGTTATGAACTTGAGCAGAGTTCACGACTGGTCGTCACTAGACTTGCCTCCATCTTCTCCTCCACCTCCGTCCAGTCCTTCCATAATACCCTTGGAAAGAGATGATCTACCATGCTCTGACATTCCTTCTTCAGACACCTCTGAAGGCGGGACTCCTTCCGCAACTACTGACACGGATACTCAACCTTCTCCTAGTGAGGGTTTGGAAAGTCGGACGGGTCCTGAGGTTGGAAATCTGGATTTTCAAGATGACCTTGACTTTTCCAAAATGGCGGAGCTCTTTCCGGATCCTACTTTTTCAGACTTCGATTTGCTAATGACCGGGCAGGATGGCTCCGCCGCGGACGCTGCCATTGACGCGCTGCGTAACGGCCTTGGTCAGGAAGACCTCTCCGAGGCGTGGAGCCTGCTGGATGATGTCCTCAATCCCGCCGCGATGGTCAATGATGCGACCTTGGATTCGCAAGTCGACAGCTGGCTTGGTGGACCCGTTCAAGACTTCGGTCTCAACGAGCTCATCGGGGAGAATAATACAGTCGATTCGATCGACGCAGCGCTTCGCGATGCTGACTATGTCAGTCAGGCTGCAATGAACTTTGAGGAGCTACTGAAAGGATGTTTAGTGTAGAATTATGGACACTATCACGCGTTTATCGCATTTGTATAAATTTACTGCAATTTTCCTTTGTGCACGTCGCCAGTTTAAAAGATATTATGTGCTAGACTAATCCGCGGAAGCATCAGACAGACAACAGGCAAGGAAGCTAACCCAAATCTGGTGGGCCTGTTATCGAATGAACGGTCCTTTTTGTACTGTGTTTAATGAACCATCCGGGCTGGTCCACCGTTCAACGGTGCGAGCAAGTCTTTTCTCGAGGAAACGCATGATCCCGGCTTCTTTCTTCCAAACGTTTTCAACGAAGACCGATAGTGGACCAACTGCGTTCCCCGAAACTCGACGCCCAGACGAACGCATGCGGTTAGCCAGCACGACATCCGTGAAAATCCTATCACCAACTATGAAAAGCTCGTCATCCGAGACCGGGCGTTTCAGTGACGCAAAGTAGGCGCGGATGTCCCTGATGCATGAATATCCAGGCTTCATGGAATTGTGTCGCAGAACCGGGACGCCTAGATGGTAGGATACCGAATCTGCCTGACAATAGTCAGAGCTATGCATCGTGCCAGCGGGAATGATGCGTAGTCACTTGTATCCCCCCTGAATCTAAATGGCTCCCGGCGGAGTTACTCACGACGAGTATATTTTCATCGCCGAAAGTTGACCTGCATTCTTCCCAAGCTTCCTAAAATTGGAACGTTGTTTACATGGAGAAGCGGCACAGAAAACGGACAAGAACATGCCTTAAGGTCGGGAACAAGTTTATCTTCGTAAGGAATAGTCTTCAACAATAAACCACAAGTTAGCTTGCCTCCAAAAACCAGTACAGGTTTATTGTCGTACCAAACAATTATCTTTGTCAAAAACAGCTCCGCGGTAACCTGCCTTGTGAAGGGCTGAGAAATCTAAAGCTCGTAGGTCTTCCTGGGTCACGGAATAATGAGTAATTCTACGCCGGACTCCCTTTGGATAGATTGACAGCACCTCCAATGACGAGGGATGGGACGATTAAGTTCGGGCGAAACAGAAGCTGGAAGGGAACAAGGATGCCAGGGACATTTAATGGCATGTCCGACGAGAGCGAAAGGGTAAAAGTCGGCCGCGGCAGCGGGACGGTCGATGAGCTCGAGTTTGAAGTTTCTCGACGACTCGTTGTTCAAGTATCGGAGTTTCAAATAAAATGTGTCGATCACGGAGGCGAATATTTATTGTCATCTTACGGACTCGATGAGTGATACTATTGGCAGTAAGTACAGGAAATGCATTAATTTGTTAAACCGTTCGGGCGGATGGAATGGCTGTGCGGTATTACGACAATTACTAGAAAAACAATGATGCCGAATAGGACGATGTATGCGAAGCGACTTCTATGGACCAGTTCAGTCAGTACTAAGCAGGCTGCCACTGCCAAGTATTAAACTTACCTGTCAAGCACATGTTTTACCTCCTTCTCAGGGCTTGCAGAGGTACTTCGGACACTTTCAGTATACTGAAGAGAGATATGCACCTTAATTTGTGAGACAACTTACCGGTCGGTATCCCCACTTATGTCTGAGAGTCTCCAAGCCTGCAGGCGGATAGTGGCACGACTAGGTCCCCTCCGTTCTCTTGTAGCTTTGACAAGCCCGTCCTTTTTTTTTCCGGGTAAAGTGTGCTGGCTGGGTTTATCGTGATGGTGTTCGACGCTTTTGCTAGCGCAACTTGTATCACCTATCTCGGCCACTGCGCGCCAAGACTCGCATAAGCCCGGAACGCGATCGATAATACTCTGAGGAACTTTAAATTCTTTAAGCATGAGGTTGGGATAGTCTTGCCCTAAAATCCTTTCTTCGTCCCGGGAAAGACGCATTGCGACGGTGTTCTCTTCGCTCGTTACGCTCGCTACGCAAAGATCTTTGTCCACTTCAAAGAGCATTTCTGCCGCAAGCAAAAAGAGCTCGTGAATCCCATCAGGCGCTTCGAAGCAATCAAAAACAGCGGCGGTCGTACTATCGCTTGTATAAATCAGTATATGACCTGAATGTGACATTCGGCCTTTCGCCCAGAATATAGCACAAATCACAGCGATCATGTGACACGCAGAAAGGAGAGGCTCCGAAGTGTCTGGCGCGAACCTGTAGTGAAATGCTTCATTCGTTGTGGGAGACCAGAACCCGAAACCCGTCGGCGATGCACCAGTGAAAATTGTACAAGAAGCGCTGTCAGATCCACCATATGATTTTGCGTAAGGTATTCCCTTTGATTTCCGAAGGAGGTTTGCAAGCCAACTAAGGTCGGCCTTGATTCTCTCTGAAATAATGCACTTCTTTCCATGCTCCTCCTGACTAGCTCTAGCCATCTCTTTGTGTAGTGAGTAAACTCCTGGACGAAGCAGAGGATTGACTTCGAATGTCCAGTTGGCAGAGCCAGCAAGTTTCTGACATTCCTGCAGGGACCTGTATACCAAAGAAGAGGTCGGATGAGGGCCGCAAAAACTTGTGAGGTGTGTTATGAGGCTATCCGTCTTCTCCTTTGGCACGGAGACACGTCTGCGTCTAAGATCTACTTCATAACCAATGATAGTCAAAGTGATTCCAGACTCCTGCTTCCTTGGTTCGTGTGGAATGCCAAGTAGGTCCCATAATTCAAGAAGACGGGCCTGTTTCTCCGGAAGAAACTTGTTGTATCGTACGTAGTATTTTTTCCGGGAGCTATACTCCCATGAGAAATGATCGTCCACATAGGAAAGAATATCTGGAATTCCCCACACATTCTCTGCTATCCATAATACGAGGGACGTGAAAGCACAAAAAATACGCTGTGAGGCCGCGTTGCCAAATGTGTTGCACCGATCAACGTAGTAGTCGCCATTTACCTTCACAGCCTGTAGAGCCTGCCAATACGGGGACATCGGGATGATGCGGAAGGCATGTGAGACATCAGACTTGAAAAGGACGATATTACTCTTCGTCAAGCGGCGAGCGCGAAGAATGCGAATCAACGCGCGAATGTCATCAGCCTGGGCGCATCTCTCGTTCTCGGGGATGAGAGAGTTCAAGGAGTGATCACCTGCACTGTGATTATTAATCAGACGGAATTTCTTGCCGGCCAAAGATTGTCCAACGTGCACTGGCATGCAAGCCATTCCGCGATAGAGCCGTTTACCAAAGGGTCCGGAAAATCTTCCCGCCTTGACTTCCTTTTTCAGCTGTTCCTCCAGAAATTCTTGCCGTAGCCCATATTCTCGGACTTTCTGTTTTCGTGATTCGTCGACTGTCATATCGTAGGGAATTTGTGCAAAAGGCCAAAATCCTCTACGGAGTCCTTCCACTACAGACTCCACGAACTTCCTGTTAGGATGAAGTTTTAAAAGTGCTTCGAAAATGTCGACGTCGATCGGAGTGACTATTTTAAAAAGCTCTGGATGGTTTCGGACAGTATTGACGAGGTCAATAGGCAGCTCGTTTACCGATGGGGGTGCCGGCAGAGGCTCAGCATTGAGGGATGCCTGCGAACATGGAGAACACGACACGTCGTCGTCCCAAACGAGCCCGCGTTTGACGCGCGCCGGCCGCGCGTCTCCTAGGTCTGCAGACTGTTGACAATTCAGTGCGGAGTGGTCTGATCGCCCGCACAAGCTGCAGAGGTGAGGGTACGGACAACTGGTTGAACAAAGGCAGTGGCTCTCATTGAAATTTTTGCACGGAGCAGGAAGTTTAGAGGGTTCAGGGTTGTTCGAGTACACGATGCTGATTGCAGCCAAGTCGATGTCATCCTTCGACTCGGACTCCTCGGCGTACTCGTCAGCTAGAGAAGGGGAAGGTGGGCGAGAGTTTTCCAAAGTAGACATGCCGACCTCCGCTGATGTACGATTACTATTTGGGTGCAGTAAAAACTAAATGGTCAACTCACGCGAGCTCTTCGCAACGAAACCGGCGGTCGTTGGTGAGGAGGCGCCTGAAGTGGACTTGGTGTCTTCCAGCATATCGAGGCAAATCTACTGGGGGAAGAAGGGGCTTGTGGGGCTTGTATAGAAGACGAGTGAGCAGACCCGTCGTATGCATGGGTACTTGTAGTATACATATCTCGCAAGGCACAGGAGGAACCTTTGCACCGGAAACTGGACATAGCCATCTGCTCTATGTGTTTGTGTGCCGCGCATCTCCTGGCTTCATGGATATTAGGTCTGCAAAAGTCCTGCTAGTGCAGGGAAAGCGCTGCAGCAGTAGCAACGATGGTCATAAGGCGCAGCTTCAAACCAGTACTAGTGTTAATTCCCCTGGACTGCCATTTAAGTGTAGTAGTAGTAGGAACCTGAGTAGTAGCGGCATTTGCGTAAATTTCGCCGTTCTGAAGCCCCTTTCCCGCTCTCCGATACACTTGCAAAAATCAGTTGTAATCGGGTAGCGTTCTTATGAGGATCCAACCATATTGGCGACTTGACAAGCCTTACTCAGTCTAGTCATACTAGTTCTGACTTCGCGTCCAGTGGGTGAACATGATCTCGCTGGCTTTGCTTACTTAATGTGATGAAGTAAGGAGCGCGACTTGAGACGCGCATTGACCAACCCTAAACACTTCGACACCCTCCGTCTTTCGATTCCGCCACGCTCGGCGCGCCCACAGCCATGTCTGGTTTCGACGCCAACAGAATATTCTCCGTCGCTGTTCATGATGCTCCTCCTGCGCAGGATCTCGACCGGCCAGCCGAGGTGGAGCGCATGCTGCTCGAATTTTTACTTCAGTATCGCGTGGGGGGCGAGTTCATTTACCGGTGCGTGGTACAATCGTCGCGTCCATCGTAGGCTTACCGCTCTTTACTCTTTACTAGTGATAAACTTCGCGCGAATCTTCTTCTAAAGCAATACTATCTTGAGGTGGATCTTCAGCATGTTGGACTTTACAACGAGGAGCTGGCTCACGCCATCCAAGAGCAACCCGGAGAAATCATGCCAAGGGTGAGCTTAGAAGTCAACCAGGGTATGGCCTAGCTAAACGTTACATCGTCAGTTTGAATCCGCTGCTACAAAAACTGCTCGGAGCATCCTGTTTCCCCTGGCGAAGAACACAGACGAGCAACCAGAATCTTCCAGCATTCCAACGATCCAAGTCACTATCAAATCCGGGCTCAACATGCTGCAGTTCAGAAATTTATCCGCGAACACGCTCAACAAGCTCGTGCGAATCCCTGGAATTGTTATATCGACATCCGTTCTTTCCTCCAGAGCGACAAAACTGCACCTTCAATGCCGTGCTTGTCGTTCAACGAAAATCATCTATCCTCAAGCTGGTCTTGGAGGAGTTGGTGGAGGAGGAGATCGCGGCCTTCCCAGACGGTGTGAAGCACCCGAACCAGAGGGTCAGAAAAAGGATTGTCCATTGGACCCGTACCTCATTGTCCACGCGAAGAGTTCCTTCTCAGACCACCAGACACTGAAGTTACAGGAGGCCCCAGACATGGTACCCGTAGGGGAACTGCCTAGACACATGTTACTGTCTGCAGATCGGTATTTGACCGGGAAGGTTGTTCCAGGTTCTCGTGTCGTTGCTACTGGCATCTATTCTACATACGAAGCAGCTAAAAGTGTCCGTCTTGCTGTTTCCTTTTTTTCCTTTAGTCTAATGAGCATCGGCGTTTCTTTCAGAAAGCAAACTCCGGTGCCTCGGCGCTTCGTAACCCTTATCTCCGAATCATCCACCTTGAACTTTCGTCAGCAGCAGCGTCAAGCAGTTCTAACCCGTTCGGTGTACAGTTCACTCCCGATGAAGAGGAAGAATTTGGGCAGATGGCACGAAGTGAAGACTTTTACGAGCGGTTCGCTAAGAGTGTAGCGCCGAGCATATATGGAAGTTTGGGTAAGTAAAAGTTGGTTTCCCCGCTTCAATAGTTGCTGACAAGGTTGGGATAGACATCAAAAAGGCTATCGCCTGCTTGCTTTTCGGTGGATCAAAGAAAATACTTCCCGACGGAATGCGCCTTAGAGGAGATATAAATGTGTTGCTTCTCGGCGATCCCGGCACAGCGAAGTCTCAGCTATTGAAATTTGTTGAGAAGGTCTGGTCCATTACCTGAATTGCTTTATCCCTACTGAGTTTTTAATTAGGTTGCACCCATCGCGGTGTACACCTCCGGAAAGGGTTCCAGTGCAGCCGGTCTAACCGCTTCCGTGCAAAGGGATACGGTATCTGTAAGTTTTTCCTTCCGCCCATGTTCCGATATCCCTGTCTCACAGCCAACTCCGAAGCGCGAGTTCTACCTCGAGGGGGGTGCTATGGTACTCGCGGATACCGGGGTTGTGTGTATCGACGAGTTTGACAAAATGCGCGATGAAGACCGTGTTGCTATTCACGAGGCCATGGAACAACAGACTATCTCCATTGCTAAGGCGGGAATTACGACTGTCTTGAACTCAAGAACTAGTGTTCTTGCCGCAGCAAATCCTGTTTGGGGAAGATATGATGAAGGAAGAAGCCCTGGCGAGGTAAGTTTCACCCTGGATTTGGTTGCGCTTCAGGACTAAGCATTGATTACTCGGATTGCAGAACATCGACTTCCAAACGACCATTTTATCTCGTTTCGATATGATATTCATAGTCAAAGACGAGCATAACGAGCAACGTGACAGGGTATGTTATTGAGCCTCCATCCCGTTATGTGATCTGACTTTGTGTAGACTATTGCCAAACACGTAATGAACATCCACATGAACCGACCGAACGAAATTACCGGAGAAAATGGTGAGACGGTCGGTGAAATCGACATCGACAAAATGAAGCGCTACATTGCATACTGCAAGGCGTAAGTCCATCCACATGCTTCCATACTAGCATATTAATATAGTGATTTCGTTAAAAAGGAAATGCGCACCGAGATTATCGGCTGACGCGCAAGAGATGCTGAGCAGCCACTTCGTAGCGCTAAGAAAACAAATTCAACAGGTAGAACAGGATAATGACGAGCGGAGCTCAATCCCTATTACAGTTCGGTCAGTGGTAACTGCGATTTGTCTCTTTAAATCACCTCCTAAATATGTAAATCAAGCCAACTCGAAGCTATCATCCGCATCTCAGAGTCTCTGGCCAAGATGACTCTTTCACCAGTTGTGCTTCCTCATCACGTTGATGAGGCAATTCGACTGTTCAAATACTCGACAATGGACGCCGTATCCGCTGGCTCCGTCGATGGTCTTTCCAGAGGCGAATTGAACGAGGAGATGGGACGTATTGAGAAGGAACTTCGTCGTCGTTTGCCTGTGGGGTGGAGCACGAGCTATCAGAGTCTTGTCAGAGAGTTCGTCACTAACCAAGGCTACTCAAGCCACGCTCTTGAGCGGACACTCTTTGTATTGGAGAAGAGGGAGGTCATTCGCTTTTCGGGACAGGTGAATGACTATCCTAAAAACAGGTGACGGAATACTGATTATCGCTTGTCCTCTTTCCCTTCTACAGAAAAAAGTTGTTCACAGGTAATGGCTATCTCAATGAACCGAAGTTTTTTCTAAGAACTAACGACGTATTTTCAGAGTTGGAGTATGAGAAGGTTCTCGTTCTCATTACTCCCGACTGGCGTTGTTATTATTCTCCTTGCGCTATATGTTCACTCTGTTGTAAATCTAATGTATCCTGTATTTCTTTACCGCCTGCATATACGCAAACAAGTGCTGTTTTGTATGGTCGATTGCGGAAAGTCGGATGGTAAGATATTGTACATCTACACTTTGGCAACCGTATAGTATAGTGTCAACATTTTATGATCAATTACGTTGCTGACTGTAAGTACTTGGATCCAGCTCCAATTGTAGGGCATAAATCCATTTTTTTGCAACTAGTATTATGCGGTGCTTGTGTGTCAGCAAATAAAGGGGCTCGATTCCGCAGGGCGTGTCTATAGCGTATAAGAGAGACACGTACTACTAGGGTGCCACTGGGTAGTAGGTGCCAGTGCAGTTCCATCATGTAATTTTTTTTCGAAGAGACGAGTACGGAAGCGCCCTCTTCACCGCCGCAGTCCGGAGTACGCACCTGTTTAAGGCCAGACTGCCAATGCCAGCTGCGGCGTAGTCTACCCGTGGCGCGAGGATTCGGGCCAGTACACGATTAAACGGCAGTCGTGATTCCTATGTGCGCCCTCTAGTACAGGAGAAAAACAGGTATTAGAGTTGAATGTCGGTCAGACAGCCTTCTAGTCCAGTAGTAATAATCTTGTGGCTTGGCGCCGCTCGCCAACAAGTTCGAGCACAGCTCACCTGGGAGAATCCGACGCAATTTAATCTCCAACGAACACAACGGGTATCAAAGCCGAATCAGGAGCCAAGGGGATACGGCAGTCAATGGCACTACTTGCCATTTCCCGTCTGGTGCCATGAAGTTGAACCTTACCGGATAGCCTGGTCTGTTGGGGTTCTACAGCTTGAAGGCGATTAGTAATGTAGTTGCCATTCTCGGACAGTGCATATAGTCCGAGAAAATTTTCCTTTGCACCTCAGTCCTATATTTATTTCTGTGGACTGAGGTGAGTAGTTTAAGCTCTCTTTATAGTTTTATATCTGACTGGTGTTTAGCTAAATCTCATCAGGTAGTTTTTAATAAAGAGTCCTATATTTATTTCTGTGGACTGAGCTAAATCTCATCATGGTCGATAATAAAAAGCACACCGTGTTGAAACGAAAGTGTCAACTGCGAATATAAATGCGCGCATGGAAGGTAATTACGTGCCCGCCTAGCTCAATCGGATAGAGCGTCAGACTCTTACGAGTCATCGAATAGGTGGAATCTGAAGGCTGCGAGTTCGACCCTCGCGGTGGGCTAGTAATTTCTTTTTCCAGGATTTGCACAAACACACCCGCTCAAATTCCATACCAGTACAAATTGAGAATTCACACGGTCTACTAGAGTAGTTACTTGACATATAGTTTATGATAATTGGAGATGTAGTAGTTTACACCGCATCTCGACCTAAGGTATACACGAAAACACAATCAACGAGAAAAACGAGAATATTAAGGATTGTGCTGTAACAAATCATTGGGCAAGGAGAAACGATAAATAATGATTTAAAGGAAAAACAGAAAAAAATCAAAAAGAGTGGTTATTTTACGAGGCAACTCAAACAGCATTCTTGGAAGAGACTACGGTTCTATAAACAATCGCGGGGGGAAGAACTTCGAAGAAAAGGGTGACGGCACGAATCGCTTAATACAAAAGATGTTGCATGTAAGGAACCGGCGCGAGTGAAAAGATGAGTGTAATAACACTTTCTCCAAGTCCGCCCGACTACGTTCGTCGCTGGGCCCAGCCTGAAGTCTGAGCGGTACGATACGCAGCACGAATAAAACGGAAACTCGGTATAATAGCAAGGATTGGGAGCGACCATTAGTCACTGTCAAAGTTCGCTTTGTGCTTGTTGACGGACGAACGGACGTCAGAACAATCAATCTAAGGTTTAGCGTAAGTCTCAATGCGAGAGTCCTAATAAAGCATGACTAACGCATAGATGTTTATGAGGATGATGGTGTAGGTGCAATAGTTCACTTGACTTTAGCGCTGCATGGACACTTTGTGATACCGACACTAACGCCGCACGAATCGCATCTACTCCTTTCCGCCAAGTTGGCTACGCCGATAGATACTTCGCTGTCACTTGCACCCTCTCCAGATGCAGACGCAGACGACGGCATAGCACGTGGGTCGTCACGATGAAGGGAGACAATGTGGCGGCTTAAGTCGTGCTTTCTCGAGAAAGAGCGACCACACGAGTCGCGCGGGCAGATGTATGGCTTGGTGCGGTTCGGATCGTGTGTCAATAAATGCGTCTTGAGGTTGAATGCACGGGTGAACCTCCGTGGGCATTGCTTGCACTTAAATCTCTTCCCATCAGCTGACTCTTCGTCGTCCTCCTGTATGGGAGGACTGACAAGCTGCGCCGACGCCCGTGAGCTTGACGACTGTTGGGACGAATGGCGAGAATCATTTCTGGCAATGCGCGGGAGTAGTGACATGCCAAGACCCGCACCGACGGGGCTGGGCGCGCGTGCCTGGGGCCGCTGTATCTGGAGGGCCTGTTGGGATGTGATTGCTCTCGGGGAAACGACACCTGCACACC
Source organism: Coniferiporia weirii (assembly GCA_024195185.1). Classification (NCBI taxonomy): domain Eukaryota; kingdom Fungi; phylum Basidiomycota; class Agaricomycetes; order Hymenochaetales; family Hymenochaetaceae; genus Coniferiporia; species Coniferiporia weirii. Next base: position 72,667 of record JAKOPK010000005.1, read on the forward strand.
CCAAGGAAGGGTGATTTGAACCCACGGGAGGGTAATAGTCTGAACCGTAGTCAGAGTAAACGGAGCCACTCTGATGTCCGACAGGGGATGGCGGTAGCGTCCCGTAGGAATCATGTTCATCAAACGTTGTAACACTGCCTGTGCCAGAGCTAGCCGGAGAATGACCGCTCGTGCCATAAGCGTACTCGGAAAGGCCGTTGGAAGATGATAAGCCGGAGGCTGTGTTCTGAGAAGCGGCGGCGGCAACGTAGTCTTGATGAGCGTTGATGGAAGCCCGCCTGAAGTCCATGTCAAGACCGTCGAACGAGTAAGTCGATGGAGCGTAATTGTAGAACGATTCCGAGTAAGATGACAGCGATTCATACGCTGAAGCGGACTTGGAGCTGACTGTGAAAGTCGACGGGGGGCCGCACGTGGGAGTATCCGTACGCAGGAAGTTGAAGGTGTCGTCTACGAGAAAGGACTGCAGCTGGAGAGGATCGAAACCAGCGAGAGACAGATCGAGTTCTGACTCGAACAGGTCAGGATGGGGGGTGATAATGTCGGAAGGGTTTGTGAAGGACAAGAAGTCGAGATTAGCGGCGGTCTGCTGAAGCTGCTGCTGCTGCTGCTTAGGGTTGCCGCCAGCGAGCAGTTCAGGGGATATGTACTGATCCATGACTGCGTATTTCAAGAGAATGACTCAAAGCCAGAGATATACGCGTGCGCAGGCGTTGGAGATGGTGGTATGGAGGAGCGTTGCTGCGTGTGAGGGGCAAGCGTTGCTGCGGGGATTGTCTGGGTTTGCACTTGTTTGCCCATCAACACAGCCCCGTATTTCTCACAGGCCCAGGTCAACGTGTCAACGTGATGCTTTTCCCTTTCGGATTTCCCCTTTTTTCGTCCCCATATTTTCGCTTTGCGTATGCATCATGTCCTTGCTGCGGCTGCGTGATGCCTTGTTTCCTGCCCAGTTTCCTCATCCCCACTGCAACCTGCGGCGTAACCGATATTATTTGTTGTGCACGATCTCATAAAAGGCGACACGTCAGCGCCCCCTCTATCCGTCATGCCGCTCGCCGGTCACTCGGCTGGACCCATGTCCAGAAATAGAAGTATATCGGGCAGTTGTTTGGCCGTGCAAACAAGCCATCGGCTATACAATCATTGAATCAGCGACAAGATTTAGGTGCATCTAGTTGTGCCTGGCATTCGATCTCTATGACTCTGGGCGGACCAGCATTGAATTGGATAGTTCCCTGTGCATACGCACCTCCACCCCTTCGTGGGGTCGATTCCTTCCTCCCTGCGGTATGTGTTGTCTAGTACTCCTGCGAACTTAGACCGCGCTCTGAACAGTAGGTAGAAAATACAAAGTTGCGTATTTTTTGTTGGCGGCACAGCTGAATGATTTACTTCCAGCCGTAATGAGAAGATTATTCTCATACATGCAGTCCTCCTTCCCTGTCGTAATGTAACGACTAGAGTCTTGGATGCGACACTCGTCTACAATGTTTTCCGCATACTTTTGTCTTCTACTGCCCTAGCGTGCGTCTTATCCCCCTCTTGTACTTTCGGAGTTTTTTTTCTCTCTGAGCCTTTGTCCTACTCGGTGTGATTGCGGATGCATCCCAGGAATTTCTGGGGGAAAGAGCAACCGGATCTACCGATTATATCTTCGCATGCTGTGTATGCAAACTCATAAACCCTTTATATCTTCGGCCCATACACTCTACCTTCGTATTGGATGAAAGATACTTGGAACCCATGCAGATACATAAATAAGAAAAACGATTCAGTTCGTGCAAACAGTAAGAAAAACAGGCCGTTTATCCGACCGAAGAACCACAAACCCAGACTATAAGGATGGCTCGTCTTATACTTGCGGCTTCTCCTAGAGAAATGCTTGCAGGTGATTTCACAGCCGGAATCAGACTGAAGCCTCTTCGCATAGCGGCGTCTCATCCCCTATGATGCCGACGTCTTCATATTAGCGACGCCTACGCAACCGTGATGGCTCCGTACGCACAGATACGCTGTTGCAGGGCGTCCAGGAGCCACCAGGGCCCCGGTATCCTGCTCGATCTGTGATCCGACAGATAGTTTGCTGCTCTCGTAGATTCCCAACTATCGTTTATTACTCACCAATGGCCTTATGACGGTATTTGGTGGCTTGTGGTGGAGAATTCTTTCCAATAAATTACCAGCTCAGTTGCGCCCGGTTCACTTGACTTGAGCTGGGACCTTATGCTTGCTTTCTGCGTTGTACCTCCAGCCGCTCAGCGATCTCGGCCCTGGACACCTTGCGGACCTTGGTTTTCGATAGTAACTTACAGTACAGCGGGAATAACACAAATCAACGTCTGACTTCTAGTTGGTGTTGCTTATTTTTGAACTTAACACAAGACCTCGGTTATCATCTGAACATTACTGCCATCAGTCAGCCACACGACGATTAATTGCATTCCCGCTCTCCTGAGTTCGTTGAACACGGCACAATGCGTTTGACTTCATATCGTGGTCAAGGATTGCACTGCACTTCGAAAAACGGATACGTGGCCTTCCTTCACTCAGTCTGAAGTTAAACCGACATAATAACTAGTGTCAGTGTGCATGCGGCACGTTAATGTCTACCGATGATTCCAGGTGATTCTTTCGCCGACAAACGGAGGATATTTCTAAGCACCCGATTGTTTTGCAGAATCCAGATTGCATAACCGATGATTCGCGCCCGTCTGTGTACCATGTGCACCGTATCATTTGCGCGCGGAACCGGAACGAAAGCGTGGAACCTTATACATGAAAATGACTTTGCGAGCCCCTTCGGAATATAAGTAGAGTTTATTGGAGAAGACGATTGAGTCATTTTCGGTCCGAAAGGTACAGTGTGACCACGTCCGAGTCGGCCGTATGGACGGTGATGGCTTATGATTCGAATATTTAAGCTTCGAAGCATGTGTGAGAAACAGGGGGGACTAAGGGGACTGCGTAACAAAACGCCGCTTTTCTGTATCTCATTGGTAAAAAAAATTCTTCAATTTTCGTTCATGATAACCTTCCTTTCGGCGGGAGGCCTGCATCCCGAAAAGGGAATGTGGAAAGGCACGGCGCGTTTCCAGGGCGGCTGATTCCAACCGCCATCACGCGCACACTGAGCAGCAGGCGCAGCACTCGCCATGATTGATTTGGGCGGGTTACGTGTAGGCATGGTGTTGGACTGGTAGTAGTCAAACAACGCACTTTTAAAATCTGCGCAGCAAAATCGGGCGCAGCAATCAGGTTGCGTGGACGTCTAGACAAGGGCGCATGTAATTCTCGTCCTAGGACCTAGGCGCAGCAGACGAGCGGAGTTGCTGTCGGCATTGATTGTCGGGACACGGTAAGTACTTTCTTGCCATGCGTCATTCATTCGGAGATGATCGCCAATCCGCAGAAGCTGCAAGTTGTAACTGATGCCGAGAAATGCGCAGCCTGAAGCCTTCTTCAAGACATTGGGACGGGCGTTAGTATGGCAAATTACAAGCAATCAATGTTCCGAATGCAGTTGTCACCGTCGGACCTGCAATTCTATCTGGATGTAGTATAGTGGACAGACTGCGCGACTGCGCCTCAGTTTCCCGACCTGTTGACCGCGGCTCGCCCGCGCAAATAGGATCTCTATCCGATGACCCTATAACGGACATCCCGGACATGGGTAATAAAGCGGCATTTTGTTTTTGTTGATCTCTCCGAACCGCCGAGCCATCTGGATGCACTTCTCCGCTGCGATCTACTACCTAAACTGCGCTCCGCAGACGCCGATCCCCTCGTGTATCTCGGAAACACTTAGCCGTCCTTCTGCGCAGTCGCCACCATATGGCCACATTTGTTGGCGGGTCGGACGAAAGACGTCACGTCGAGTCGGATGTGCGCGCTCAACGCTGCGGACGCGCTTCCTGCTGGCTTGTTTGAATCGGGCTTCTCGGAGGTGCATTTATGTATCCACAGACCCTGGATCTCGCAGCATACTTTTCGCAAGACAGCCGCTGAATATGCGCCTGGCTTCAATTCGCAGATGATATCACCACTCGAATGATGTCAGTCGTAGCAAGTGGGCGTCCATACTGCTGTAACTGAGCACTTGAAGCTACTGCGCTGCGCACACTTCCGGTATGAATCTCTCGATCTACACTCGGACTGTGGTCCGCAGCACACAGTTGGCACGATTTTTTTATAGTTATCAAACAAGATGGTGTGATTAAAGAAGGGACGCCATGTGTCCGTCACCTTACGTCGCAAAAGCCGGCGTCCCACCGATGCGCAGTTCCCTACAAGCACAATGGCGAGCAATTTTAGCCGATGACACTGAAGGAGCTTTGTGAAACCGCAGCTCTACTCACAGTACCTTCAAACTTCGCGGACCCTGCCAGACGAGATGGCGCAGCAGTTCGTGGGTCCTATAATGACTAGGGAGAAGTGTGGGGCTCAAAAGAAATACACGCGGAGGCAGCGCAGTCGAGGGTCTTCATCCCCTATCCTATGGTCTTTGAGTTTTAGCAGCACATGGAGAGTCCAAAGCTTGTGGCTAGAAACGCCGCAGGTTCGGACTCCTTGATCCGGAAAGTCGGTCCTACGAACTTCTGAACTATATCCATCATTCGTATACTAGGTGCGCAGTCTTCGTCTTTTGTCCTCGCGTCTTCTTTGATCCTTGGATGAAATACAGAGTGGTATTGCCATCGGGTTCACTCGCTACGACGTGGTGAAAGAAATGGGGCCGACGTATTGCAGAAGTGGGAAGCTAGCAGCTTGGATATAATGACTCCACATTTCAGGCCCAGGCAGACTCAACCCCCCCCCTACCTAGCAAACAAAGAAACGGTGTTGTACACCGCCACTTTCTTTCCGAGAACCGACTGTCAATACTGGCTGGAGCTCAAAATGCGGAGTCTAACAAAATTGCGGCGTTCTGTATACAGCGCAAAACTGACTTCCGACGTCTTTTAACAACTCTGGATATACAGTAGGCCTATTCCGGGATGCTTTCGGAAGGGTCGACGCGACGATATATATTCGATAAGGGGACTTCAAGAATTCACGGACCACAGTGAAGTCTTCTTCTCCTCAGCGGTACGGCTGATTGATCATCATTTTTTTTGGGGGAGGGGAGTTGAAGCATGCACGAGTTACCTCCCACTTCCGAGTGAGCAGAAGAGCGGCGCTTATAATGGCAGGGCTGGAATGTCCGAGACGTTAAATATGTCAGACCATCATATAGGCAGTACTAGAGCACTGATACTCGATCCTGTGCATTTCGTGGATTTTATCACAAGATACCAACATATTATTGCACCACGCTTTTTTTCGTCCTCAATATATCACGGTCGCCCAGATAACACTGATTGTCGGTACCCTGTCGCGCACAAGGATCCTGATTGCCGCCGGCGCTCCCATATCAGTGGATTAAAGTACATTCTCGACTCGATATTAACTGTACAGTATCGTGGATAGTAATACATGCTTTTTTTTCTTTCGGGTGAATTCGTACAATCTTCTCTTTAGTAAGCCACCTTGCTAGACAATCCTGCTTGCTCGCGTGCATAGCACCTATGCTGGCTGACTTCGTAAGCATATGCCCCCGCAAAATCGAGTGCACCCTTCATGATTTTTAAGCCTTCCGAAAGCGAAGAGGGTGTGAGATTTCCCGCTGTCACCACGCCGTAATCGACGGACACGGAACCCGTCGAACCATCAGCGAATTGTACACCCGGTAGGTGCACAGCGTCCCGTAAAAAGTCAACCGCTATATTAAAAGATTCAGTGGAAGAACGCCTGGGAACGGTTAAGAAAGGCGTACCCTCGCCGACGGCGCCGATAGTCTTCAGATGGCCAAACGCTTCAAGGACCCAGTGGATGGCCCGACCGTTACTTGCAAGAGCTTTCACGTGCTGTGCACCACCCGGAATGAAGAGCGCATCAAACATTGTTGAACGTTGGCCTTCAAAGTGGTGGTCTGCGATAATCCCCTCCCCCTTCCCGGCGGTCACGCCTGCAGGGTAAATATTACCCCTCCGCTGACCAATGAGGAATGGAACCGCGCCGGCTGCCTTCAACGCCGTACGCATGCCTTCTACAGCGGCCCCGTCGAATCCGTCAGCAATGAGAATAGCGACACGGCGCGACTTTATGGTCGGAATAGATGGTGCGAACTCGAATTGGGAAAGACGTGTAGCTTTCTTGCCATGGTTCGGGCGTCCAGGCTTATCCGGGATGGGACTACCGACGTTGATCGCGACCTGTTTCGCGAGCTCATGATCGATGTCGTTTAGACGCAGAACAGCGGTAGTATACACAGTAGGATCGTCGCAGTGGTCGAGCTCGAATGAAATTGCGTTTATCAAGTGGGTTTGCTCTATGTCGGATAATGAGTTGTAGAAAAGTTGCGCTTGACTCCAATGTTCCCCAAATTTCACACCCCGCATACGCTCTTTGACACCGGAAACCGGATGAGGATGCCTAAACAAAAATTCGGATCTTGTTTAAATCAGGAAGATTATAAAAACTGACTGCTTGTAACCTCCGTTCGCAACGGCCACTGGGGGGAGTTGCTCGAATCGATTAGGCCAGTAATTTACCTTGCCTTTGGAGATGCGATGTCTCATTGCCCCGTCCCTGTTGAAATTCATATACGGGCACACAGGCCTGTTAATCGGTAGCTGATCGGGATAGTTAGCGGGCATAATTGCGCGAGAGGAGAAAAAGTACCTCTTCCCAATTGACTCCCAAGCGAGTGAGCTGGGTGTCGTTGTAAGAGAAGTTTCTACCCTGGAGAAGTGGATCGTCGCTGAAGCCGATGCCAGGAACGATGTGACTCGTGCAAAATGCGACCTGCTCTGTCTGTGTGAAATATTCATCTACGGTGCGATCTAATACCATCTCTCCAATGGGTTGAACAGGTACTAGATTTTCGGGCCATATTTTGGTCGCATCGAGAATATCAAAATCGAATTTGTGCTCTTCGGCTTCGGGAATAATTTGAATCCCAAAGGTCCACTTGGGGGGTGCACCATTTTCAATCGCTTCATTCAAATCCTTTCGGTGAAAATCTATTTTTAATAAACACTGTCAGACCTTGTCGAGAAGAGATCGCACTGCGACACAATTCTGACTGACCAGGATCTTGACCAGCTATTTTCAGCGCCTCATCCCAGACTAAACTGTGAACACCGAGTTCGGGAATCCAATGAAACTTTACGAAGAAGCTCTCGCCGGCAGCGTTCTGTAGGGTATACGTGTTTACGCCGAAACCTTGCATCATGCGGTAGGAGCGAGGGATGCCTCTGTCGGACATGGCCCACATGATCATATGGGAAGCTGCAACGCAGATTTTGAGTCAGGGGATACACCGCAGATAGACATTCAATTACGCACTCTCGGGCTGCAGATTAAAATAATCCCAGAAGTTGTTGTGAGCCGTCTGACCCTGGGGAACCTCGTTGTGTGGCTCAGGTTTGACGGCGTGGACGAAATCCGGGAATTTCATAGCCTCCTGAATGAAGAAAACGGGAATATCATTGCCAACGAGGTCCCAGTTCCCTTCCTGCGTATAAAACTTCACGGCAAAGCCCCGCACATCACGAACGGTATCCTAAGAAATATTGAGTACGATACGCAAACAGGTGACAATGTTTACAGGACTCACTGCGCTGCCACGAGAGCCTTGAACGGTGCTGAAGCGGACGAAAACGGGGGTGGATCTAGCGGCGTCTGTGAGGACGCCGGCGGATGTGTAACTTTTCGCGGAGTCGTTGAAGACCCTGAAAGAGCCGAAGGCGCCTGCACCGCGGGCGTGGACTACGCGCTCCGGGATACGCTCATGATCGAACCTGTGTATCTTCTCACGGCCGATGTGGTCCTCGAGGAGATGGGGGCCGGTGTGCTCGCCATTGGAGACCTTGAGCCATCTGTCCGTGTCTGAGATGGGGACGCCAAAGTCGGTGGTGAGCCCGGGAGACTGGTGCTGGATATCGACGGTCTCTGATTGGAGGTCGTCGACCTTTGCATTGGAGGAAGACATCTGAGGGATGATGGACTTGAGCTGGGAGGAAAAGGATGCCATTGGAAAATGGGGAGCGGACGAATGAAATTGGGCGTATTTGAGGGGTGAGCGGGATGGACGGACGTCGATGACCTGTTCGATGACGTCGCACTGGAGGTGACCTCAGCATGGGGCCTAGCATGCTTCCGCCCGGCGTCGCTGCCAAACGTCTGACGTGCGCCGGCGGGCCCGGGTGTTCTGATTCGGACCCTAGGCCTGGGTCATAGCAGCCAGTATACTGGTAGTACTAGCGTTGGATCTCGGCGAGACTAGACGTTCTGACAAGTTGTCTTGACGTTGGTCTAGTAAGTACTTGGAGCGCATTCAAGCTGAGATCATGCTGTCAGTGCGACGCGGTGCACGTGATCGTCTACGCCGCGTCGCGTCGCGTCCGTACGCGTGGTTCTGTTGCGCCTGCACTCGAGAGCCGCAACACGGCAAATCCCGTCCAAGCCGCATCTCCCTTCTCGTTAAATACCACCCCTTTCTGTCCATCTCACTTCATCCCCTACCACCACCATCCCAGCCTACCCCGCCCAACTCATCCCCGCCCCTCGTCATACATGGCCCGCACCAAGCAGACCGCCCGCAAGTCCACTGGTGGTATGTCTCACTCAATCCCCTGTCGATCCCCGCATCCCCGCTCACATCCGTGCTAGGCAAAGCGCCCCGTAAGCAGCTCGCCGCCAAGTCAGCGGCCCGCAAGACTGCTGCCGTAAGCCGCGCTACTCTCGATCGCCCGCCGTCTCTTCTGCCGTGCTCACCTACTCCACTTCATTGCAGGCCACAACCGGCGGTGTCAAGAAGCCCCATCGCTTCAGGCCGGGTACCGTCGCTCTCCGTGAAATCCGTCGTTACCAGAAGTCGACGGAGCTCCTCATCCGCAAGCTGCCGTTCCAGCGTCTCGTCCGTGAAATTGCACAGGACTTCAAGGTGCGCAAGCTCCTTTGTCAGACACATTTCATACTCATCCCTTCACCATAGACCGATCTGCGATTCCAGTCCTCCGCGGTCATGGCCCTCCAGGAGGCCGCCGAGGCATATTTGGTCTCGCTCTTTGAGGACACGAACCTTGCTGCCATCCACGCCAAGCGTGTCACTATTCAACCAAAAGATCTTGCCCTCGCGCGTCGGCTCCGTGGCGAGCGAAGCTGATTGCATTGTAATATTGTGCCCTGTATTTGTATAGGGTGGCGTTGTGGTGGTCCTGTATTATTAGCTACGACTGTCTATTCTCTTGGAATCTTATCTGCTGTGCGTAAAAATAAGCTTTCAAATCACGTGTTGGATAACTCCAACTTGGGAGTTTTGAGCTTGGGGATCGGTTACATACCAGTTAACACCGGTGACCATGCACGCTCATCACCTCCATCGCGGCAGCGAGCTGCTTGCATTACTGCGTCCATGTCTGCGTCAACATCTTCGCCAACGCCAGCGTATTCGTCTTAAGCTTCCGCACAGCGTCCATCCTGCGCGGTCATTCTCTGCAGGTCCGCGCGTCGGCGCGACGCACAATGGTATGCCAAAGTCCTCGCTGCTCTCGCAGGCACTCGATCAGCGGCAGCAGGCGGCGCGCGGCGCGCAAGCGGACACCGCAGGTCCCTTTACACTCGGAATGACACGGCAGTCGCTCGGCGAAGGGAAAAAACTGAAAAAATGGAACGAGTTGTCGACCAAAGGGAAGAGTGAGTGCCCCACCTATAAGGCAGGACATGAAAATCGGACAGCTAATGCCATCCACTTTGCGTCCGGAAGTGGTGCGTACAACGGCGCGAACGACGAATTTCACTGTCATCATATTCGGCGCGGGTTTGACCGCCGTGCTCGCGTACGCACTCGCATCCGAACTTTTCGCTCGGAACTCCCCAACCGTGCTCTACGGCGAGGCATGTGAGCGAATAGGAAAGTCTGAAAAGGTATGCTTCGCTCGAAATCTTTCTGCCCCTCTTCGAAAGCTAACATTACACGACGGCTGTAGATTACCGACCACCTCCCCGGCCCACTTACCTTTCATAACAACCCACCATCTTCCGCACGCCCGCGGCACCGCAACCGCCACGTCTCTTCACAGCTCGTCGTTGACTCTTCAGGTCGCGAGCATCTCCTGCTGAACTTCTACGCCCGCGCGGCTGCTCCTGGCTCCTCATCCGGCTCCTTTTTCGCGGACGACGGACACCTCGCTCGCGCTCGCGATGCGCTTCGGTCACTCGGCGAAGGAGACTGGTCGGTGGACTGGGATTTAGATGCGGCGAACGTATGGGTGCACGAGCAGGTGCGGATCGCGAGCGAGCGAGCGCGCCAGCTGTTTTTATATCTCACTGGTGAAGCCGGCTCGTCACTGACCTCCTCGTCTTCGTCGTATTCGCTCGCATCGGGCTCGAATACGTCGCCGGGCGGTGCGCTATCGCCACTGCGAAAGGAGACGCATATCGGGCGAAGTGAGGGTGGTGGCGGACTGTGGGCGAGTGTCACAGGCCTGTTTTCGGGAATCGGGAAGGGCATTAGCGGCGAAGGCCTGAGTAGCTCTAGTGGGCGGGCGAAAGAACGCGGCGAGCTGTTCGAGGAAGGTGAGGTCCACTGCGACCTAGTGAAGGTACGAACTCTCCCCTTTTCTACCTTCGTACGGAAACGGACTATTGACGTATGCTGCACGCCTGCAGGATGACGATGGGAACTTCGTTTGGCGGTACATCATCGTCGATATGCCAAGTGCGTTTTCATCGTTATTTTGTTTTTCACTCGATCTTAGCAGTGTTTCGTGTTCCCAGATTCCCGCGCCCGCTACCCTAATCGCGTTTTCGTCGAACGTGCATCGGGAGTACGCGACAACGAGGCAGTCATGCGTTGGACGTGACAAGACTGTATTATTTATTAATGCATGCTTGGATAACCTGGCTATTTAATTCACGTCTCGTCCCCGACATTTTTAACTTCTTGTTCACCGTCTGCGTTCCTTCGTGTTTGCGGCACTTTGTTCACCAAACCATAATCCCCGTGCCCTTCATTTTATCCGCGAGCACAAATCGACGATGTACCATAGCCGAATGCCCAAATGCAAAACAACCATCCCGCTCTGTCACACCTTGCAGCAACGAACCCGTCAGCAAAGGCGGCATGATTGTGCTACATCGTTTTCTAGATTTTCGTTTGATATATACAAAGCGGTTATAAAGGTGAAAGGGAGACCCCGCGAACGGCGAGGAGAGTCTAGTTAGTCGCCAAAAAGCTTCTGCACGCGCTTCAATATCGAATCCCTTGAGGGGTCTATTTCGGTAGAATAAACGTTAGTTGAGTTTGGGGAATGGCGAGGGGGAGTAGGACCTACCGTAAGGGTGGTCCTTTGACGGGATTTCGAGGAGCGCAGGGAACGCCTGCTGGTATTTGTCCACCGTCGGACGAATCTTCTCGGCGATCTGGGTACGTGAGTACAGGTTAAATGGAGTTTCGAGTTGCAGCGGTCGAGCATACGCACGTGCTGGTTTATGAGCAGGATAGCGATGTCCTTGCGCTCGGTGTACTCTTGGAAGGCGGCTTCAATGGTGGATACTTGTGTTTCTAGGGGCGAGATGTGGATAGGTAGAAATCAGAGAAAGGGTTGCGCGCGCACTGGAGTCGACAATGAGGAAGTTCTTCTTCTGCTGTTCGTTTACGTGGCCGATGCCGGCGAGGAGGAGGCCGGTGATGCTGTCCTGCAGCGCGTACGGGGCGGCGGGAATTGCAGGACGCCACGGATAGCGGAGGTCGTATCATGAATAGGAATTATCACGGTTAGTTAGGCTGGCGGGGACGGGCGCATAGATACACACACTTCGTCGCCGATGACGGCAATGAGGTTGCGCTCCTGTGAGGCGCCTGACGCCATCGTGGATGAGTGCACTGGTCAGCCTGCTAGAACTGGAGTCGGGACCAGCGTCGCGTCTTGGGCGTGCTTACGTCACACCCATGATCGACCATTGACCAAGATGCGCTCAGAAATACTTGTCGCACTCTGAGCTCAACTGCCACCAACCGCATCCCGTTCTCTCCAGCTTGTGGGCACAAATTATACGACTGCATAAACCTCTGGATCGTCATGGATATCTTCAACCGTCCGCCCTCCATCTCCGAGGACACCCTCCAGTACGCGCTCTACCCACCCACCGATGCCGCAGACAAAGCAGCTGTGACCGGCCTTGCCGCACTCATCGAGGCGCTCGTCGCAGCGCTCCTTCCCGGACATATCTGGCACCGCGATGCGTTTGAGCTCAAAGTCGTCCCGGATAAGGATGCGCGCGCGGTACACAGAGGCGGGGATAAGAACGAGGACCGCTGGATGCTCGAGGGCCGCATGCGTGTGGGCGACAGCGTCGACGACGAGTGGTGTGTCGTGTGGCTGCTGAGAGAGGTCAGCGCCAAGTGGGATGTTGCTATATCGTAAGTACCCTTCCGCTCGATCTTGGCCACTCGAGGAAAGCAGTGTAGAGATGACCGAAGGCGTCTTGATTTTTTAGTGTGTTCGACTCGGACGGCGAGTTCCTGCTCATTGAAGCTGCTGAGTATCTGCCCTCATGGGTGACTCCTACCAACTCAGAGAACAGGGTGCGCATATATCCACGCTCTTCACCTTTTTCGGTTGTCTGAACACGTTCATTAGGTCTGGATTTACCGCTCCGATTTACACCTCATCCCCCTTTCCTATCTGTCCTCGCCATCGACGAGGGCACAACAGCGCCGCAAGATTGACGGTCACGAGAGTGACGAGGGGGAGAATTTAGGTGACGACGACGGTGAGGGCTGGCTGAACGTGCAGGATGCCCTGAAGGCCTTGAAGTCTAATGAAACAACCAATGCGCCTAACGATGTGCAGGAGGCCGTGTGGAAGCGCATCTCCGGGTAAGCCAACCCATTTCGGCGGTTGTCCGAAAGCATGTGCTGAGTGTTGTTAGGTATCCCGATGCTGCACACCAACATATACACGTCGCCAAGGCCTTCCTCCCCGCCGACATTGCGAAGGCACTCACCAAGGAACCTTCTTTGGTGCAAAGGGCAACCGAAACTTTTTATACGAGGGATGCGTTGCAACTACGGGTAAGGGGATTTCGTGCATTCATTATACTAGCTGTTCACGACTTCTGCTAGGCCGCCCACAGAATGTCGAGGTTCCCACCCCAGCCCTCGGTGCACACCCCTTTGCGGATTACACGGACTGCGTACGCCCAGCTTGTGGGCCAAAAGTTCCATCCTCCCAAAATATTTGGCCAGTTCAAAGAACGGGAAAGCACAAAGGAGTGGGGATGGAGGGATATTGGGATGAAAATCGTGAGTATTTTAACAAGTCGTTAATTTTGCCGCAGAAAACTCATTGCGTCATTTTTGCTCAGGCGTGTGGCTTTGAAATGTCCTACCAGGAAAGCAAGTCGCGAGCGGAGGTGACAAGTGTAGACGTACAAAAAGCCTCAGTAAGTGAATATATGTTCAGGCTTACACCATCACATTTAATTCCCCGGCTTAGGCTGAAGCACGAAAGGAAGCCCTTAGACGAAATCCCGAATATAATGAATACATTAAAAAATTAACATTAACTGGATACTTCAAAAATGAAATTGAAGATTCTAAGCTTTGGAATCAACTCGAAGACAAGGCTGTAGACGTTTTCATCAGCTCACAACATGATGAGTGAGTATTTTTTTGCTTCGCCAAAAATCGGGTCCCTGATTATTCCTTTCAGCGATGCTTCTCGACCTTCGTTTGCAATACTCGTCAACAATGCTATCGCCCAAGCAGGGGATAATCCAACCCTCCCCGACCTCGAGGAAGAATCGGATGAATGGATGAATGTTGATGCAGAGAACTTTGATGAGAAGCTCGCTGCGACGGCGCGCTCCGCTCCCGTCAAAGCAAAAACACCGGGCGGAGAAGACACGATGGATGTTGATCATCTCACTAAGAGAGAGGATGAGGAGAGTCATCTGGCTCAGGGCCAAGCGGATAAGCTTCAGGGACTGGCGAAGAAGATCGAAAAATTTGTGGAGGGCGAGGGCACGCTTGAAGGTGCGGTATTCGATGAGTACGTGTTTTCCTATCCTACTACATTACCTAGAAAACAACTTGATTGATTGTGAGCTTAGCGAGCAGATGTCTGAAGATGAACAACTCTCCGAATTCAGCGAGGAGGAATTCCCCACCGACTCCGAGGAAGAGAGGTCACAGCCTGCAGCGCGTGAGGGAAGTCGGGCAGACAGGTCCGCGCGCCAGGAGGCTATGGACAAGCTCGTTCCTGCACTTGGCCCGGAAGAGTACGGACAAATGCCATCACATTTCTACAGCAACTCGCAGAGGGTCGCGCCCGTGACAATGGAGACAGAGACGCGAGAAGATCTTGTGCCCACAACATTAGTGTCAGGACAAAACGCGGATGCGACGGCGGCGGTGGAGGATACTTCACGTCAACCTAAACCTATTCGCCGGCCTATCTTGCCACGGGATGACTTCGACGGTGTTGATTCGGACGATGAGACAGATGAAGAAGAAGAAGAAGGCCCCGCGGGTGATGGCGCTGATGACGATGAATCGGACGAGGATCGCCCGCAGGTTGTGGGCGAGATCGAAATAGACATGGGCGCGGAGCAGGACGAGTTTCTCGAGTTCTCACGAACGGCGCTGGGCATTTCAGACGAAATGTGGGGTGATATTCTGCGCGAGCGACAGGACCGAGGGGGTATGTTGTCCTCAATTTCTATTTGCATTTTTTTCTTTCTTTCTCGAAATCAAGAGCTAATCCCCCCCCCCCACAGCATTCGTCCCCAAGGACCTCCGGACCAAGCAGAATCTCTCAAAAGACAAGGAAGGTGGCAAGGGCCCCCGAACAGCTACAAGTACAGAACCGAGCACACGATTGCGCTCTCCTCAAGCTGGCCCCCGACCGAACGTAAATCCTAATCTTGACTCGTTTGAAGCAGTCATGGAAGCGATGGAGACGGAACTTACCAAAGCGCGACTGGCGAAGAAGCCATTTGAACCCCCGAAACCGAGCACGGTCACACCTTCCATAGTCGCTGGAGCTCAATCGCGCACTGGGTCTGAGCAGCCGGGGGGCGATAGAACGAAAGGGAAGGGGAATGCGCGAGTTGCATTCGAGGATGTGCATGGGGAACTAGACATGGACACGGAGGATGCAGACGCAGACCTCGAGGCGGCAATGGAGGCAGAGCTGCGCGCGGCGTTGGAACGCGAGGAGGGGGACTCAGGGGATGAAGAGCCAATGGATTATGGCATGATCAGGAACTTCCTCGAGAGCTTCAAAAGCCAGGCGGGGCTAGCGGGTCCTGTGAGTACCCTCGCAGGACGCCTAGAGCCGGGATGGAAGCTGCCCAGAGATGATTCTTGATTGGCTGAGAGTGCCCTTGTCGTTTTTTACTAGTGCAAATATACACGCGCTCGCTTGTAACTTCAATTAGGATGGTCCGGGAGGGTCTGTATATGCATGCGCGCCAACACGTTCCGTTATTTGTCATGTGACCAGTCGCGTCAACGTGTCCAGTCACGAGCAATTTCCCTTACGTAGCGCGAAGCCACTGCCCGATCTCTGGTCTCGGCCGCGGCTTCAAGATCTCAGAAGCACATTGCACAACCTCTCCGTCTTTGGTCCACACAATCTCGCCTTCGTGATAGACAAGCAAGTATGCCATACCACCTCGGCTACGCCGTTTATTCAAAACACAACGGGTCTGGACTTTGATTCAAATGGGAGTTCTCCTCAGCTCTAGGCCGGATTTGAATTTAGTAGATACCTTGCATCGGTGCATCAATAGGAGGCTGACGTCTGGCGTCAAGAAAAAACCCTAATTTTGTGTTTAATGCGCCATGGGCCGCCTTTCACGGAGGATAGTTGCGACAGCGAAGAGCTCAAACACCATCTCGACTGGTCTGCCAGTGGGGCGCGCGCGCCCAGCTGTATAGACAGGCCCTTCCCACACGCGTGGTGTTCCTTGGAGATAGGGAATAGCCTCCTCGGAAGCGTATCCTCTTGACCAGATGCAACAGTTTGCTACCGGGGCTGGCCGGTAGGGCGGAGGGGGCCTAGATTTCGTCACAATTGAATTGGACATTAGCGAGGTTATCTGAAAGAGAGAGGCATGCATTCAGCGGGATTTCGTACAAGCACGCTGGTTCGTCGGAGTTATCGTCTACTGGTTCGTTCTTTATATAGAATTGAATTCTTCAGGGCGTAGTGCTTTCCGTGTTTTGTTATTACCGCCGTCGGTGTAAGCCAGTTAGCCTTAGAGTATATGGCAGTCCTTGTTCTCGCCTCTGTGAATGAGCGCGCAGAGTCCGGGCCCTTCGTGTGGGTTGCAGTATAGGATGTTCTCGATTGTCCGGGAGGGCGAGAACGCTGTAGTTTATGATTGTTAATTTCCTTAGCCAGTGTCTGAAAT
Organism: Coniferiporia weirii; assembly: GCA_024195185.1. NCBI lineage: Eukaryota > Fungi > Basidiomycota > Agaricomycetes > Hymenochaetales > Hymenochaetaceae > Coniferiporia > Coniferiporia weirii. Next base: position 89,137 of record JAKOPK010000005.1, read on the forward strand.
CTGCGGGAGCGGCGCAGCCCTTCTCGGAATAAGGCTTTGACAGCGACTGACTAGTTGCTATGGTCTCCTGGGAAGTGCCGGTACGCGCAACCAAGAGGCTTGAACCACTGAGGGGGCGATTTGAGCGTGCCTCGCTGCTTGTCGCTTATTAGCGCATTCAGAGCGTCCATAAGGCGCACAGATGTGGATGAGAGTACTTAATGTCGGGAAGATAGGAACCTGTTACCGGAGCCGAAGACGACCATCATCTTCCGCGGGGATTATAAACCTTTTCTCCAGGACAGTAATATTGCCAATCCGTACGAAATTGACCTTGTCGATGCCAACCTCGCGCTAGAGGTTGCTAAGTTCCTGTCTGGCCCAGACACTGGATTGGCTCAGACCTATGCATAGCAATGGTAGGTTCCTCTGACGAGCGAGCAGTACGGGCGGAAGAAAATACCCGACGTCGACAGCGATATCAATATATTCGAAAGCGCCCGGTAGTTCTGGTGGGGTCGACGACCATGGTCACGAATTAATATCGGCATTTGTATTCCACGATGTAGTATTTTTGCCTGGGTTGAATTTAAATTGTGGAAATTGTGAGTATTGCTCAAAGCCAACTTCTGAACCTTGTAAGACTCAATAGAGCTGAGCAATATCCTTCAAAGCGTGACTCGTTAAACCGTGTGAGGGACTGCGCACCGCCCCAGTCCGCCTAGAACATGAATGAAAGAGTTTCCTCGAGGAACCCCCGTTGTGATGCCAGGTGACTCTCTAAAGTCTCATAGGGAGAGCACAAGGTTTCCGGACAACCTTCAAGTTGAATGAGAAGAGAAAGTTGCCGAAGTACAAAAAAGGAAATCTGTCCGGAAACGCGGATGATGCGGATGGCTGTGCCACGTGCGGTATGAATCATAAACTTGGCGCGAGGCGGCGCGCGAGGGGCGCATCAAAACAACGAGACTCAGTCGACGGCCCCGAACCTAGCTGAGCGTTCACATAAAGCCTGGTTCCAGTCGGCACTGGAAAGACCAGCGTCGCCGCTGTATCCGCTCCCGACTCGCAATGGCTCACATTTCGCTCGAGCTTCTGCCGCACGATGTTCGCGACCATCTACTTACGGTTCTGCCGGACCAAGTTTCGTTACGATGTGCGATGCTAGCCTCCAGGCAGCTGTATGAAGCGTACACGCTCCGGAGGCGGACTATACTTAGCATGGTCGTGGCTAACGAGGTCGGACCCGCTTTGCCCTCTGCTCTTGCGCTCGTGCGCACCAGGGACGTGATCTACAAGTCGGAGGAACTTGCGACGATTATAGACGGTCTGAATAGCTCTGACTCGGAGTCTGTGTACTGGAAGGGCGACATCACGCCCGAGGAAGCCCATGACCTTACAAAGGTGTCGAGTGTCGCACGGAGGCTGGAAGCCCATTTTAGTAACCGGTATGTATATACCGTTTGCTACATGTCTAACGACTCCTCCGAATACAAATGTTCTGGAAAGATTCAAAGACCGTACCGCGCCCCTCAGCACATTGTCCGAGCTAGAAAAGCTTCGTTTCCACCGCGCTATATACCGCTCATGGATAATCAGTGTGCTGTCTAGCGACAACGACGAGCAAGACGAAGTCCAACTGCACTTTCTGGAAAATTTGATCGACGAAGAGCTAGTTGAGGTGTTTGAGACAATGCACTTCCTTGACGCCATCGGCCGTGCCGTTCGCACGGGAAGCATCACCTTTCACGGTGAGTCTTTTGAAAATCGTGAGGCTCCTTTGTAATCAACATGACACGGGCAGGAACGAGAGCTTTGAATGTCGAATTTGATGAACTCCTGTGTTCCTTTGATAGTCAAGGTCATTATCGGGAATCGGCTTCCACTGGGTTGGGCAACCCTGCTATTCAGGTAGCATACGACGCTCTCTGCGAAGACAGAAATATTAGGCAGCTTTTCGAAGACAGGTTTGGAAGCCGGGCTATTCTTGCTCGGGCAAGGGTCGAAGAGATCCAACATTGTGAGTCGATGTTCTGATCCTCCGACGTCACTGACAGGGCGCAGGCCAAAGATGCGAACAACCCTCGCAACTGCTGCTTGGTGAAAATAGTATGTCTTCATTTGTCTCTGCTTCAGTTGCACCGATAAATAATGCGAAGGATGGTAGATTGGCACTGGATGCAGATATGTTTTGATGACCTCATATTGGCACGCTTTCTACCCGGGCATCTGGCGAACAATGCAGGCGTCTTAGGGCAGATACTGACCATGTTTCGGAGACCCTGCTCGTACGTCGCCATGATAAGCACCATGTTTGATGACCAGAACGATCCGGAGAGCGGTTGGACGAGGGAACACTGGCTATGCCTTGACTGCTTGACAATGTTCATCAGAGAGCGTATTTTTTCGTGGTTCGTAAGTCAGTTGGTAAAGGGTGAGTCGTTTTCCGGAGGGAAGTTGTTACATCCTAATGATCGTGGTTTCAAGACGAGTATGTGTTCAAGACGAACTGCTGGTGAGTGTAATGACTGCCTCATGACGGTGTTTCTCACCTGACTCTGCGTGCTCAGGTATGGCTGGAATTGTCGGACTCAGGTGCACAAGCCGCATCATGCTGACCGACTTAATGTGAGTTGAGCTCGAGAGTACCCTTTGGCCCCGGAAGCAATTCAGTTTCTTAACGTTCTCCGTGTCTCGCTTCTCAACAGCACATTTGTGAGCCAACAGGCAGGGACGATAGCCAACGGATATGAATATCCATGCCGGCATCACAGATAGCCAGGGTTAATAGCTGTATAATTTGTAATTGGACGGTTCTATAGCTTCTTTCACGTTAAGGACTTTTCCGGGTCCAGTAGCGGAACGCAGGATGGATCGTATTTGATGGATCTTGTGATAATTTTAGAAGCGTTATCAAATTCGGGCTTTCGCGGTCTAGAAAAACATCTGTGTGCAGAGCGAAGGCGCGGAGGGGCATAAACTTATCACGCAGGTAGCAGGGCCGTCCTCACCTGAGCCGCGAGCAGAGCCATTTGGGGTTTTGCGGAGCGCTAATTGGGAGGGAAAGTTTGTGTAGTAGTATAGGATTGGATCGTTGATACGGAGATCGGCATTGTCCACGTGACCCTCGCTTTCCGCCAACCTGTTCGAAGGCCAGGTGAAAGCAACCCTACAACTGAACTTAGGCATGATTCACTCTGTCCTCATCTGTGCGTGTAATTTCATTGCGTAGGCTTCCTCGGTCTGAATCGGAGCCCCCCAAAGTCAATACATCCGGCGTACCACGCCTCACCAAGTTCTATACCCCGCTCCGCTCCGCATCGCAGCCTCTCATTAGCAAGATCTTTTCCCTCATTTCTTCGCGTCCGGCCTCCCTCTGCAACTTTCTGGACGCTCCTGAGCTTCAGGCGCTCCTCGGAGAACGCATCGGGGACGAGGTGCGCGTCGTATACCGCTGCTATGCGACTCTCTACTTCGTCTTCGTCGTCGACGCGTCTGAGAGCGAACTGGGAATATTGGATCTGATTCAGGTGAGTCCATTCCGAAAGACCGGTAGCTTTAATACCAACGGTACGTCCACTGGCACGCGGCTCTTCAGGTCTTTGTGGAGTCATTGGATAGGGCATTTGAAAACGTGTGTGAGCTCGACCTGGTGTTCCATTTCGACGATGTATGTGTGTACCCCCTGCCGTGTATATTTTGCATTCACTAACATCGGCTAGGTTCATCACATCCTTGCTGAGGTGATTCAGGGAGGGCTGGTGCTGGAAACAAATGTTGACGAAATAGCTGATGCAGGTGAGTTTTTCATTTGTATGCGGACATGGATGGACTCGGATCTACTGTACTTGTGACCTCTTGATAACACCGTGGCTTCTGAGGGCACGGACAGGTCCGGTTTGCGGGGTATCGCTTGGCATCTTTCCCCTTGCGGTGGATGTTTAATTTCACTGGCAGCCTTCTCACCATCTACCCACTATCACTCGGCACACACTTTTTTTCATATTGTCAACGTCTCAACATTCCATTAATGTCTCTTTACTCTCGCAGTCCGCGCGTCGGCACAGGCCCGCAAGCAATCGTTCCAGTCGGCCAACCCGCTCGCGTTAGGATCAGGTTCGGGCCCACGTAGCTCTGCCCTCCAAGCGCCGCTCGGCTGGCTCACGACACGCCTGACTGGCGCCGGCGCGCGCTGATAGACAAGACCACCCTCCCCACCATTGTTCCCGGTGGTTTATGTGCGTCCGTGCGAGTGGCGCCGGCTTGCGCGCCGTCCCGGACGCCTGCCTTACGCTGGATACTCACGGTCCCCGCAGACGCACCGGCCTACAAGCACGTCCCGAGTTGCCGACATGGTTCACGCTTCGTCTTGCTGCGGACTTGTTCTACAAAATGGATGCTTTGGTACGACCGAACCTGACGAATAACGGGTTTTATTCGTGCACTGGATGTTGGATATCTACATTTATTCTGCGATTTTTTGTGTAGCTGATCCCTCGACTCCGTAGGCGCGTAATATTACTTCCCGACATGTTAAACTTGCGTGAGAGCAAATGAGCCGAAAGGGCCTCACGGCCTATATAACTCGGAGGCCTCTATTGGGTGTCAGCGATGCCGATCTTCCCGTACACCAGCTCTCTGTGGAATTGGATGTGTGAAGGGGGAAGGAGACATACGCCAAGACTCGGTCCTGCTGAGTGTAAACACGGCAAAACCGAAGTCGTGTCTATCAGTTCAAACAGAATATTGCCTGTGAAGAGCAATTTATCCAGTTACACCGACGGCCGCACTCGACATACCTAACAATATATATATAATTGTTATGACCGGGCCTTTTGGGAAGAGGGCAAAGGCTACATACGTTTCTTCTTTTTCTTTCCGCTGGACGTAGACGGCCTCGAAGACGATGCGGGACCATCCGGCGGCGGCGGCTTCTGGAATGACTTCAGAGCTGATGAAGACAGAGGTGCCTCTTCACCAGAGGGCTGCGTGGGCACTGGGGTTACGGAGACGCGTAAGATCTCAGCCTTCGACTCTGGAGGAACTGCGACCCCGGAAGCCTCACGCGCAGCGAATGACGCGTTGGTGTGAGCTGCCGTCGTGCGCATGGCATGCAAAAGCGGGATGAAATTCTGTTGCTTCTTAGTGCTCACACCCGGTGCTGATGGTGTATTGTTTTGTCTTTGCTTTAAGTCAGGAGTTGTTTCGGAAAGAAGCAGGTCAGATGAATCGTTGCCGGTCTCGAGGGAGTCTTCTACTGTGCGCTTCTTCATCGGCGATTCGGTAGTAGGCGCATCGACGATAGGCCAGACAAAGCCAGTACGGGGCGTAAAATCCGGTCTATGTGTACGGAGGACATCCAAAGAAGATTGAAGTGCATGCAGTCCGGTGAGCTGCAGACAGGTGAAGAGTGAAATCAATTTCGCCATTGAAACGATAAAGTGAGGGTACTAACCAGGCGATTGGAAAGTACAGTGTACAGATCTGGGGACTGGTATATGCGATTGTTCATGACGAAATACGCTGCGAGAGGACGGACTGTGGGAGTGCGGTAAGTGAAAGTGCAAGGCGTTGGCTTGAGCATGTGAGTGGCCGTTGAAGCCTCAACAGGCCGTACCTTCTTCGGGCGACAGACGCTCGCGCTTATGGATGATAAAAAGTGACGGCGGCTGGGCGTGTACGAGCGCGAACTCGATGCCTGTGAAGCGTCTGGGCGAAAAAGGGCTTGTTTAGAGTCCGCCGGACCGAGCTCAGGGCGCGCTCACTTGAGCTCTTCAGCTTCGTTGAGAATGGGTTGTCCTGTGTGCATTGTCTGCATGCGGAGAACCTGATTGTTACTCTGCTTGTCGTAGAACATAGAGGTTGCGAAGTAGTCGAAGACGTTCTCTGTTGTCAGAGGACCGTTCGCCTGGGCGAAAGCTAAGCGGGAGTACCCGAGAAGAAGAACGCGTAGTTTTACCTGTATCCATTCGTGCCAGATGAAAAAACGGTGACTGTAGTCGTCGACGGGGTGGAGGTCGTCGAGGTCCATTAGAGGAACGCGTCGGAAAGGGGAGGCCAGTAGAGACGCGTCCCGAGCCGGAAACGCGCAGCCGGACACCGTCACCGTCACGGTGTAGAAATCAAGGGTACCGCCATACCGGGTCTGATGTTTGTCACAGAATGCCCATATGTGGGGTGTATGCCGATAACCGCACGTCACAGCGTGACGGCATGTGGGGCGAGGGGTTCCGGGAGCAGCGGGACTAGGGGTCGGCCCCAAATAGCGGATATTTGTGACGGGGCGGTCTAAAAGCGGCATGTGGATCAGAGACCGCGTCGGAAGCCGCATACCTCACACCCACAGACGCAATAGCTGAGAGTCCGGTTCTCTGGATCCCACTCTGCTGGTTGCGTCCGAGTCCTCAAATCGCCGCCCGTTCGCCACTATGGCTCCTCCTCATCCCCCCTCAGTTTCTCCCCCATGTCTGCTTCCCTCTCCTACTCGACTCCCGGTGCTCGTGTTCAGCAGTCTCGGAGTGCCAATGACACTGGACAGCAAGAACCCGCTCCTCGCTCGGTCTGGGGACGTATTGTCCACCATTTTAAGCGCCACGTCGGTATCGGAATTATCTGCGCCGTCGCCTATTTCGATCCGTGAGTCGTTCACTTCTTGCTTCAAGTTCTTCCGTAGCGCTGACCGCCGGACTTGCAGCGGAAACTGGAGCACGGACCTTTTGGCGGGATCCCAGTTCGGTTATAAACTTCTTTTTATTGTTCTTGTGGCGGGACTTGGCGCGGTCGTCGTCCAGGTATTACTTCGCTTTTTTTTGTCGCCCGTCTGAACATTTTCTAATCAGCATATTTAGGCATTATCCAGCAAGCTCGGATGTGTTACTGGCCTAGGTATTTAATATATATATAAACACTCTAACGTGGATTTTTAAACTCATGAATAATTCCAAGATCTTGCGACGCACTGTCGTCTGCTGCTACACGATCACCACAAATACCCGAGGCTTGTGCGATATACGTTCCTGTATCCTCTCTACGCGCTGTCGGAGTTAGCCATTATCAGCACAGACCTTGCCGAGCTCTTGGGATCAGCAATTGGGCTGGTGCTGTTGTTCCCAAAACTCCCGCTTCCCGTCGCTGTTGCTTTAACGGCAGTAGACGTTCTTTTTATCTTGGCCGTTGGTGACCCGTCGAAGGGGCATGGGCGGGCTGTACGCTCGTTTGAGTTGATCATCATTAGCTTGGTGAGTGGTGTACGCTTGGTTGTGACTTTTACTAATGATTTATGGATCTAGGTCTTGGTTGTCTTTGTTTGTTTTATAGTTTTAATCGTCAAAGTCTCTCCAAGCTGGCCGACAGTCTTCGATGGATTTCTTCCTTCGAAAACGCTCGGGGGACCCTCGGCGTTATATGCATGTGGGTGCTATATATTTAATTTCCGATATCTGTTTACGGTGCTGAATCCCGCATAGCTGTTGGTATAATTGGCGCGACGGTGATGCCCCACGCGCTATACCTTGGTTCATACCTTGCGACACTGGATCGGGTCACGACCACGCCACTAGCCCGTCCACTCCCTAGCCCGACCTCTTCCACGGCCCCTTCGAGGCGTGCGAGAGTCAAAAATCTGATCAAATCCCTTTTCTCGGCGCATCGTTCCAAGGCCGGAGAAGATGGCAAGCCTGACAGTTGGACGCCATACGGCGAACGAGAGAACAATGCCCTCTCGTTCATCAAAGCACACTACACACACGGCTTGTGGGATATCATCTTGAGTCTGCTTGGCTTCGCCGTTGTAATCAACTCCGCGTGAGTTCCAAAGGATCTATATGCTTATTTTACTTCTCGAGCTGATCGTTATAAACAGCATTCTAATTCTTGCCGGCGCTGTCTTTTTCTACGGAAAGGGCAATGAAATGAACGGGGACTCGGCTGGCTTATTTGACGCGTTCAATTTGATAGAGACGCTGATCGGAAAGCGTAAGTTTTTCTTCTTAATTTCACCGACCTCGTCCCTAACCCTATGTATAGCGGCAGCGATTGTATTCGCAGTTGCCCTCGTATGTTCGGGGCAGAGCGCAAGTATAACTGTGACGCTTGCGGGCCAAATTGTTTCAGAAGGCTTCCTTCAGTGGGGTGTTTCTGTAAGCTCCTCTTAACCTTCGTGCGATTTTGCCCCTAACCGTAATTACGGTAGCCCTTCTTTCGCCGCCTCTTGACACGCCTTCTTGGACTTATCCCTGCTATGATCGTTGCCATTGTCGTCGGCAAAGCGGGCATCAACACACTTCTCGTCATCTCTCAGGTCGTCCTCAGCATCGTGCTGCCCTTCGTGATGTTCCCGCTCATCTGGCTCACGTCATCGCCTGTCGTCATGCGCGTGCGCAAAACGCCACTGTCTTCCAAATTGCATGCCTCCACAGGAAAACAGGGGGTAAATGGCAAGGGTCGACGGAAGAGCGAGACGTCGCTGGGTGATATTGCTTCAGACGCGGGCGATATATTCGCAATCTCCGAGACGAAGAAAGTGGACGAAGTCGCAGAACAGGATGCGGACGATTACGATACAAAAGGCAAGAGCGGCTCCGCTGATGCCGAGCATGTTGAAATGGTCTCCGATTCAAAAGAGGACGACGAGTACGTCGACTACAGCAACGGATGGGTGATGACTGTCCTCGCCTACGCAATCTGGCTGGTGGTACTTGTTGCAAATGGATACGTGATTGTGACCCTTGCCATTGGTTGATTACCGGTTTTCCAACTTTTTTTCTGTCCATTTTGTTGTACTTTCGTTGCATGTACCATGTAGTTTATTCACCTTGTTTCCGTCTCATCCGCAATCTATTTAGATAAAATCGGGAAAAATAAGCGCGTCGCGTGAGCTATCTGTTTGAGCGGTGGTCATATATTGAAACTCTGTATGGATGTTTGTTTCGATACTACTGGTCTACCGGTTTACCGGACACTTCCCTGAGAAACGCGATTGCGCTCTTTTTCATCTATGCCAATATTTAATCAAAGTGAACTTATAGCAACACGATTGGATGCATACCGGAGGACTCAACCCACTTCCCTCGAAATACGCCATGAAGAATTCCCTTCAGGAAGAAGGTAAGCCCCCGACTCCTCTTCGCTTGCTCTGGAACTCACTTTGAAAGCCAGTTATTGTCAACTGAGCCAAGGTCCCGCACGATCAACGTTCGTTTCTCGCTTAGGTTTTTTGGAGGCGAAAGCAGAATGATCTCGAGGGGTACGCCCTTTGCGAGCGGCGTACTAGGGAACATGGACTTGAGCTTGCGTAACGGAGACTGCGCGTCCTCAGCCTCTTGCGCGGAAAGCGTCCCGTCTTTTAGCTGCGCAGACATGCGCGCCTGAAGAGCACGCAGGAAACCGTCGCGGAGGTGAGAATAGGAAGTTGAGCGGGTGGGGACTTGGTGAAGTAAACTCGTGTGAGCAGTGTGAAACGAGTGCACACAGCCGACTGACATACCAATTCGTAAGACGCAAGGCGTGTTAGAGACTATATAATCAATTTGTTCTTCCGGAGTGGCATTCTCTGGAATCTGTATGTACTCAGGCTTCCGCCATGCTTTTGACACGACGTCCGTACCTTCAAGTGCGGATTTGTCAGGTCCGCGTAGAATCCGACAGAGTACACTTTGATCCCAAGGAACGAGACGCGACGAACACCCAGGCCGACGAGCGTAAGTGGCGGCAAGCGCACGCGCGACGGGATGACAAGCGTCTCGGGGAACTCGATCCCGGTGTCGGGATCACCTGTGCGCAGCGGCGTCAGCGCGGACGAAACGACACGATGTGCACTCACGAACTGCGCGTCACCACGGAAACAGGTGCGTCAAGCAGGACGGTCCCGCGGGTGTGTACAAGAAGTGCAGCGCCAGCCAGCGAGGCGAGCACGAGCGCGGCCCCGCGACTGGCGAAGGGAGACCTAAGACCGTTTCTCTGTGCCGCATGGGACGAGGAGCTCGAGAGTAAGCGCCGGGTTGGCTGCGCTGAGCGCGTGCGCGCTACTGACCGGAGCGTGGACGGGGCGAGGCGCAGCATGGTGTGTCCGAGGGACGACTCGGGCGACGCCGGGCGAAGGTTGCGGCGGCGGGGACGCTGTCGCGCACGTGACTACTTGCACCGCGCGTCTACTGCTACCGGACTCGGCGGCGAGAGTGAATGCGTACACAGGACTACGTAGCCCTCGAATACAGTAGGACGCGTCACTCTCCCCCGCTACTTAAGAACGGGCACACGACGTGTGCGTCCCTATCTTTCCCCCGAGAGCATCTCACCCATAAGTCCCCATTCAAACCATGACAGACTCCATCGTCGAGCGCTTTCACGAACTCTTGAATGACCCCGCGCTCGGCGACGTACGCACAATGTTGTACGACGACGGCATGTCAACGCCGGACTCATCCGTAGAAGATCCTGATGAGTACCCGGCTGGCTCGGAGGAGGCTTCCCTTGCAAAGCAGCATGCGTCCCTCCGGACGTACATTGACTCCGTACCGTATCCCTGCGAGTCGCCCGAGGAGATGGACGCGAAACTCGCGCACATCGTGGACAAGCTGTACATATGCGCAAAGTCTAACCAGACTCACCTCCTCTGGAACTGGGATGGGGTTCTCAGCACGTACGTCGATCATAAGCAGCTATCCTTTGTGCCTCCCGGCATTCTGATGCCCAATATTATAGCTGGATTCTAATGCGCTATCCCATCTCCAAGTCCACGCGCGTGAAGCTGCTTCATTACTATTATGAACTCTGCGTCCTCCCAGGCGTAGAGTCTCATCTCGTGAGCGAGCGAACGAAGATGTTCTCTGCTTTACTACCGCATAAACGTGATCCGCTGGTCATGCTTGACACTAACGACCTTGAGCTCGACTGGAGACCCCTGTGGCGCCTTGTGAAGAAGGAGCTGTGGCCTCTGAAGAGGACACACGATACCACGTAGGATTTGAAGTCTTGCGTATGTTCCGTGTTGATTGACGGCGTTTTCAGGCAGAACATAGCTAACCTCTATATTTACCTCGCTGAGCTCAGTAAAAGGTTCTTCCCTGGTAGTGAAATTAAGGAATTGCTAAGCACGATGCTTCCCCTTTCCACACAAGATGTAAGGATTATTTTACAGAATAATGTTAGTTCGGTCAACAATTGACTACTATTACCAGACTTTTCTTAGCATAATGCCTGTCCTCACCTCGTTCCTTCCATTATCGCGCCCACAAGAATACCTTCCTGCTCTGTTCGCGATATGGGAAGCCTTCAATTCAAACATCTTTGATGACAGAATGATTGAGCTTATGGGCGACCTGGCTGAGGAGCATGTTTCTGGGACCGCCGGGCTTCATGGGGAAGAAGGCGCCCGCTGGCACGATGTTGGCATATGGACCGAAGACCAGTGGATATTACTTATGGGAAAATGCCTTGGTTCTATGAGTAAGGCCATACATAGCTGGTCCATCGGATTGAACTCTAATCTGAAAGTCTGACTTTACAGACGTCCCGGTCGGAGCGACGAAGGTTGGTCATCAGCAGAGGAGGTTGCATACTATAACTTACTTTTTATGATTTCAGGGAGCAAGCACTACGGCTGGACACGCTGACTTGATGTCCGGTAAAAACGCAGTGCTTATCAAGAAGCCCACCAACAGACAATGTAAATTTCAGCAACCATAGCCGCTTATGATTATACTGATCAGTCGATTAGACTCTTTGGCGAAACTGATTGTCTATTCAATGTCCGTTGACGGCCCGGAAAAACCCGATGGCTCTCAAGAATATAGGATTTCGACACCGCAAACGCAAGCAGGATTCCTCGCTGGCTCTAGGTCGCTGGACTCCCTTGCGAAGATTATCACCAGCACGGAATCTTTCTTCCATCCGTCAAATACTGGTCATTGGACCCTCAGCGTAACTTGCCTTGATTCTCGATTTTCCCTCTGTATGGTGACACGTCCCTGTTTTTAGTTATCGAACTTTTTGCAGCGCCTCGCCTCTGAGTTCTGCAAACGCTGGAAAGAGGAAGAGGATCCAAAATGCAAAACGCCAGTGGTAACTTTCTTTCATTTATCTTGAATCATTTGACGCAACTTACAGGATTTGTTACAGTCTCAGCGGCTAACCCCAGCGATACGACGCGCGTTCGTCCTGACACTGCGTACCCCGATGCTCCTTGTTCTTTTTTCTAAAGACCCTATCTCCATGGGACTTGCACAAGGTGCCTTACGAAGCATAGCTATGCTTGAGCCGGGACTTGTCATGCCACAACTTCTTGAGCGTGCATACGGCGGGCTCGAAGTCGTAAACGAGACGCATCGGACAACCGCAGTGCTAAGTATGCTACCAGGCATCGCCTTACCTCTTGTTTCGGAGAGAATTTGGCGGGGGGGACAGAGACACGTTGTCCCACTCCTAGAGTTGTGTCTTCCCGGAATTGATCTGGTAAGCGGTCGCGGCGCACAGACGCACTTAATTGTTTATTGTGGTCTCATGTTATTTCCATTTTTCCAAAAGAATGATCCTGCAAAAACGATTTGCGCCGCTGGGGTCATCTCTGCAATAGTTCAGCACATAAAGATCGGAGACCTTCATCCTCTACCCGCGGATATTCTAGCCGCCGATGATGGCCCATCGGAAGGCATGCTCGTGGACAGTGCCGACGAAGATGAGCATATTACCGATAATACCCAGGAGGCGTTTGCGTTTCATAATTTAGCTGAAGAGCGGGCAATTGTGAGGGATAGCACCACTGGCTTTGCGGGTGAGCAAGCATTTACTTTACATTTTATTGTGCATTGAAATATTGCCCTATCGAAGACTGGGTTACTTCGCTTTTCCGACGCGTTTTCGCGCTTTACGAGAACCTACCTGAGGAGGGTGGGAAGAAGAATACGACGGGCGGCAAGTCGGAAGAAATCATGCTCAAGGCGATTAAAAACGCCCTAGACGTTGTCTGCTTACATCTGTCTGATTCGTTGTTTGAGCTTGTCCTTAAGATAGTTTATGACTACGCGACGACGAACGCGAAGGCAAACGCTGTGCGAGCATTTGGACAGCTGGTGGCGTGTCTGGCGCGTAGTAAACCGCAACAGACTATAGGCAAATTCTTGCCGGTTTGCGTTCTCCAGGTTAAAGAGGAACTGAAGCATGGTGCATCGAGTGTGCGGACCACATCCTCGCACGCAGCCGTGCCGTCCGATACAACGTTGCATTGGAGTAAGTCGCTCATAGCCTATGGATTTATATTTATTGATCCATTACCGACAGATATTTCAATCTTACGAGGGTGTCTTGGACATGGCGGAGTAGCTGTACGATATATTTTGATTTCTTTGGAAATTGTTTCTTTTTAACGAAAAACTTCTCATTAGCTCCTGAAGCACAAGGAAACGATTTTGGATCTTCTTTCTGTCTTGATTGAAAGGACAAAAAGCGAAAGGGCGTATAGTGGTACCGGACATCTTATTTCACGATTTCTCCATACGCTGTCATGTGTATACCCGATCAATGGTCGATTTGTCAACACTGACGAATGGCAAACTCAAGGTCATATTCCTTTCTCTGAGGACTATCACATAGGTTTGACCTCACCCTCTCGCAGAGTTCGACGGACACCACAACATCCACTGGGGACGGTTCTACTCTCCGAGAGACGTCAAGATTGATTGGCATGGTATGAGTCTCCATCTCTATGAAGGGTCCGCCGTTATAATCGTTTTCATAGTGCCAAACGAAGAAGAAATAGCATTCATAATACAGATACTTGACCACGTTGCTGCCCCAATTCTTACCCTTCTAGAACAGCTCCTCGAAAATACAAGTACATGGGATAACATTGCGCGGAACGATTTTTGCCGGTACGTACATAAGAATGTTAAGGATATGCCCTTTTTTAACGTCCGCGCTAGGTATCTGTACGCAGTGCGATCCATTTGGACCGGCCTTCCTACGTTATTCGAGGAGGCAAAGCGTACAGGAGATCCTGGACTGGAAGATGGACGGGATATCTTCTCCGATCTTCATCCAGTTGGATTATCCGCCAAGGCCGGCTTCTGCCTGGTTGATCCTCTGGATCCTCGCTACAAGAAAGTCGTTGAACACAGAGCTCATTACGGGCGTGTCATTCATCAAGCATCTGTCGTCCTTCGTGGTAATCTTGGTGGAGAAGACCATATTGACGCTGTTATCGGTGTCTTGAAGGTGAGTAACAATTGCTAACGCAACTGCGCAGTCGCTGAATCAAAGCCCTTCAATAAGGCGATTGAGGTTTATCTACTGGATTACGGGACCAGTGTTTCCAACTACGCGGCACTGCAGAAGAATTACGTTATCTCAAGAGAGTGAGACCGTAAATGAAATGGTTTTGTGCAATAATTTACTCTATTGTGCCCTCAGTGTAAATCGTCTCTGGCCCCGCCAGAAGGACAATCTTCGTCTCGTCTTCCTGAAGCGCGCCCAAGTGTATCACAATGCGCGCATGGCTACTCATGCGATGAATCGCCGTCGTACAGAATTTGACGCACTACTATTCGACGAGTTGGCGGAGCTATCCCTTTCAACCTATACTCGTATCAGACGGTAAGTCAGCCTGAACCAGAATTACGCGCGCTGTTATCTTATTTGTCTGGTGACTACGCCGTTTCACAGTCAAAGTCAACATGTCTTATTCGCTGTTTGTGATGTGAGCAAACGTTCGTCGGTCTACTCACCATTTTCTGAGTATACATGCCCCACTAGCGTTATCCGCTAAGTCCACAATTTGTAATTCCGAAAGTCATCTCGACGTTGGCTCGGGAAACGGATCCAGACAGGATGAAGGGGGCTCTATATGTCCTTTCTCATAAGAGCATATGTAAGTGGCCTTTTTTGTTGAATATTTAACTCTCGTTCATCCACTTTTTGCAGTGGCGATCGTTCGATCCAGTACAGTTATTCACATATTCTTATCTGCGCTTAACGACTAAATTCCCGCTAGGTCGTAGCCTTTTAAGCGACTTCGTATCCGTAATTTACAATTGCCAACACCAGGAAAAGGCATGTTTATCAATTTATTTTACTATGAACTAAGTCGCCAACTATAGTCAAACAGCCTTCTATCCAGAAGCTTGTGTCTTCCGTGCATCAAGAGCTTTTGTCGACCTGCATTAGCGAGGAAAGTTTGCGAAGACTTCCGCCTTTCGAATCTAATGTTCGACTTAACGTTGCTCTTGAGACTCTCCGGGCCCATTTCTCCGATTTAGGAGTAGTTAACAGTTCTATGAGCCGCATATTGGCAGAGTCGATCAAGCAGAACGAGCAAGATGAAGTGGCATACAGGAAGATGGTGTGTAGGTCTTTTCCCCCTGAGGATATGATTAACCGAATTTTTTTGGCAGGTTGCAAGTGTTATCGAAACCTCCAGACGACCAACGGTCCACGTAAGTGTAGAACCTTTCCGTCGCAACAAACAATGATTTAGCTTCGTTAAAGTGGCGCTATCTGCAAATGGCAATCAAATGCCTCCTCTCCCTTCTGCGACGGGACACCCCACAAATGGCCGATGCTGCGAAGTTACTAATGGAGACAACGACCGAGTCACAAATTTCCACTCGCACAATAGCGCAGAGGTGTGTTCTCAGTATTCTTGCAGACACACTGACTGAGTCATTATGGACTAGGGGCATTATCAAGCTACTGGCATTCATTAAAATGCGCTCCTACTCAAAGAGCGACGACGAACTCTGGTTTAAAGAGTGGAAGAATCCATTGCAGCAGCGAATGCCTGTAGCTGATACTCGCGAACTATTGGCCTTTTTGCAGAGGCCTTTCTCAGGAGACACGAATGAAGCACCGTGAGTATTCTGATGTGAATGTTGCGTGCTACACGGACTGAATTCCTTTCACGCAGCCATCTCTACGTGGATAAGCTCGAGTCGGGTTTCTTATTATGGGAACCTTCGCTCAAAGTCTATACTCCTCCTGACGAATCCACATCGCTGTCACTAGTATGGGAACAGGCTTCTCGATCTGCGTTGACTTCAATCGAATCAACTTTGCAAAAATCAACATACTTTTCAACTTTACTTGCT
Source organism: Coniferiporia weirii (assembly GCA_024195185.1). Lineage (NCBI taxonomy): Eukaryota > Fungi > Basidiomycota > Agaricomycetes > Hymenochaetales > Hymenochaetaceae > Coniferiporia > Coniferiporia weirii. The sequence continues at coordinate 105,192 of JAKOPK010000005.1, forward strand.
TCGTGGTCCCAGGAATCCGATACAAAGGGCAATACAGACCTAGAACTACGTGCAGATAACTTCGTATTTATGAAATCAATTGGTGAGTTATAACCAGAAAGGTGACAGACGAATACTCAGACTTCTTCTCAGCGAAAATGTACGAAGATAAATATCTCACTCAGATATTGTCTGCCATCGAGCCACTTCTGTCTGATCCAGACCGTTTCAAACAACGGGCCGCTGCGGAAGCCATCCTAGGTTTGCTTCGTGGCTCAAAGCATTGGCCTGGACCTGCTCGCAAAATTCTGTGGGATTGGTTCATGGGACACGTCGGAGATATTTACTCGCAGATGAAACCGGACACAGTTGCATTTTGGGAGTTTATGTTCCAGGTACGTCTTAACTCGAGCACATATCATGAATGAAAAATGAAGCTTATCGTCAATGTAGGAACAATTGGCGGATTGGGACCCCCAGCGCAACAAGCCCCTCATCGACTGGGTCATTTCGCTTCCTCTGGAATTTCACAGTGACTCGGTATTTACTAGTAAGTTGTTTTACGCTTTTAACCCATACATGCCCTGGAAAGAAATTTACACGAACCTAGTGAGTAAATCATTGGGACTGTTTATGAATCTGGCGAACGAAATGGGAGTGCGGTTTGGTGCGGCGACCGATCGGTATATTAATTTATTTTTTGATAACGTACACTCGAGCTACGCGGAGGTAAGTATTAGACTTCCGTCCCTAACATGCTAGTCTTTACGCGTAAATGCCAGATCCGTACCATGAATGCACAAAGCCTCTATCTCCTAATGTCTAGCCAATGGAACCCGACGTATTCATCATTAGACGCATTCCTGGCGGCATGTAGTAATGGCAATGATCCTTTGGGCATCCGGTTATACAACCTCTCTGTTTACCCTGGATTGTATTGCTAACGTCCTTGCTTAGCCGATCAAGGCACATCGAGCGCACCAACGCCCTCGTTAGTCAACTCCCTGTATGGAGGCTCGAACGCCTTCCTCCCCCTCGAGTCAGCCAGTCACAGGTAGTTACCGCCTTTATTATTTACCTAAACACAATGCTGAACATGGATTCAGTTTGATAAAGTTGGCTTATCGCGTATGTCGGGTTCCTATTTTGCATTGCGTATTCCTTTTAAGCGTTTTGTTCAGTTCTGTCCTGGCTATGGACCGTTGGGCACGGTTCTGAGGCGAGCTCGATGTTCCCCTATATCATACCTGCAATGTGAGTCCGATGCGTCTCCACACAAAGACCTTTCTCATCCTAGGAAGACCCGAGATTTTAAAGATGACCGAATTGAATGACAACCCGGAGTTATTGATGTATAGTTCCGCGGTTCTGTATATTTTATCCGCAGTCACTCCACCAAGGGAGTTCGTCGAGATAATCGCAGACAACTTCATCCTTACGATCAAGGCGTCTTCTGTAAGTGAATCGGGCTAGGCGATGTTCTCCTCTGTTAATTGACTTGTTCCGCAGTCTTGGAAGATTAAACTGAATGGCCTCCCCATCTTGATCGTATTTTTTTACAGGAATCTGGTCAGCTTCTCCGAAGGGTGCGTAGCGCGCCTCATGGACGCTGTCATTGGATGTCTCGGCGACGAGAACGTCGAAGTACGTGAGATGGCGGCAAAACTACTGTCCGGCTTGCTTCGGTGCTCGCAGAGACGCAGCATATTACCTTTACGTGTACGTCAATGGTCCACCCTTTCATCGCACCCTTTTCCGTCGCCCTTCGTCCCGAAGTCTATTACTTATTGAAGCTACTCGGCTCGCGATAAAATCACGATAACTTCTGCAGAACCGATTCGTTTCTGCCGCTCGCAGCATTAAACTGCCCAAACGACAAGAGCCCGGATATGCGGATGCGCTTCGCAAGCTGCATTCTGCAATTTTGGGCCTGTGCGCGCTTGTTGAGAGCTTCCCGTATTCCGTTGAGCCGTGGATGCCGTCCTTAACGGAAGGTTAGTAAAGATTGTTCGATCGACTCTTTTTTGCTATTGCTTACTCATAGTGACTGTAAAGTCCTTGCCCCGCACGCGTCTGACCCGCCGCCCATCTCGACGACGATCCGCAAGTGCGCGTCCGAGTTCAAAAAGGTGCGATTTTACGTCTCTTTGTTCACATTTAGATTTCCCTTTCGGGTTCACTATCTCGCCGCTCTTCTGCCTTTCCATTCCCACACTATTCCGAACATGGCCTTTTTAAGATTTCTTACTTCTATTTTCTTACTTGACAGACACATCAGGTGAGTTCCGTTTTGTCCCACTCCGGCGTTCACTCGTTCCGCCTCAGCTTCGCTTTTTCGTTTCCATGACAATTGTTGATGCGCTCTCCGCTTTCTTTGCATCAGGATACTTGGCACACGGACAAACAAATCTTCGATGAGGACCAGCTGCAAGCACTCTCAAGCATGCTCGTCGGGACGTCCTACTGTATGTTTAATCCGATCCTTTCTCTGCTTTGTACACGACGTTGACACGTCATAAAAATTAACAGATGCTTGAGGATGATACACCTACTAGCATATTCATCTGTTGCAGATGGGCGTGTACGTTGGGCGCGGTATATTTCTGTATCAGTTTCGCAGCTATCCGTTATATATGCTTAGATATGCGTTTGAAAATCATTCCGTTGTTCGGTCCTGTTTGAAGATCATCCCCTAAATGGGCTCGATTGTTCACGATCACTTTGAGGATGCGGGGATGGCTTATCGCCCGGCAGAAACATTGCCATCGCAAGCAAGTTCCGCAATCGTGCCTTTTGAGAAATTGTATAATATTGTGATCGCCTGATAGCAACGACTCTCGAGGACGTAAAGAGCTGGACGTATGGACGTGTAAGGGCGGCGCGACTGCGGGGAGGGGGGGCTCGATATGTATTGAGAATGCGAGGCAGGAAAACGGTGTCGCGATTGCACGAGATAACTGGCATGAGGAAGTCGCGATTTTGTGAGTCGTGTCGTTTCGGGGCTCCTTCGACCCGGCACTGGCGGCTCAGCCTGAGGACTCATATAGCGCAGAGAAGGAGAGGGATCCCATCGCAATTCACAGGATGTACGCATAGCCGTATATCGATGATTCCGCCTGCGCGAATTGCAGAGACGATGCGGCTGCGACTGCGGCTTACTTTGTAGCCGCACTGGTTCGGGCGGTGTTGTTGTCCGAGAGCGGAAGCAAATATGAGGTCGCGTATTCGTGGGAAGTGACTTCCTGAAGAGAGCCGTGTATAAAGAATAAACGTAAGGACGTCGACGCTTAGCCTCAGTCCGTCGTGTATCGTCCTCGGCGCTGGGCATATTCTATCGTCTTCGCCATCGATACACGTTGCGAGCCCCGTGGTGAAGAGCGGGTCAAGGCTATTACTGAAGCGGCGGAGGACTAGTGCGAGTGGGTTTTCTACCTGAAGGCAGGCACGTTGCCATCAAACCGTGTTGCTTCATTGCCCCTCCCCTTCTACCCTCTCCTCTTGCCCTCTCTCCTCCTCCCTCCTGGCATGCAATATCGTCTCCTCTCGCTCTAGCCATCCGTACAATCGTCTCTTGCTTGTTGTCGTTGTTCTCCTTCAGCGCGCACTCGCACGTCTCACGAATTTTAGAGCGCATTTCACCGTGCGCCGTCTTCGCTCCGCTTTTTATACCGTCTCGATTCTAGATCTTCTCAGTGGCTCGGTACTCGGCGTCGCATACCCCGTGCGCAGCTGCTCGGTAATCGGGCGTCTCTCCCGCATCTCAATCCCACACACAGGTCGCATCATCCCACTCTTCCCCGCCCACCATTTCAACTTATTCTTGTTTAAAGCAAGTATACCGCTCGTCCCTCAGCACCTTCCTCTTCACTTCGATCAACTAAGGCTATAATCTTTATCATCTAGTAAGTCTCTAAGTTGCAAGAGCGCCCATATTCTTATTCTCATTTGACCGCTGTGATCTGACATCTGATTTCATCGTAGTTTCAGTACAAGACCGTCATGTCATCCTCTCCTGCTGTGTCAAACTTCTTCACTCCTGCGTCAGATCGTCGCTCGTCAATTTCTCTTGTGCACCAGTCCAAAACGTACGACTGGACTCAATCTCACGAGTTGCTGGAAGGTCACGACAGCCTGGACGTGTGTAATTCCTCCTTCTCCATCTTGCGGCACCTTATGTTGATCCCATTTATTAGCGCGCTCATTTGCAAGATCGCTCCCTACCAAAGGATGCGGGGCCCACTACGCCCAGTCGTCGTGCGGGCCCGGGGATGCAAAAACTTTCATATTCTCCATCTCCGCTCGTGATGTCAAACCAGGCGAGTGCGGAGTATATGAAGTCCAATCCGAAATCTGCCGCACCGCTTGAACCTTACGTGCGCGATGGGACGTCTGACGAATCCATCGCCAATGGTCTCCGACGCGCCGGCAACCGCTGGAGTTTCAATGGTTCTGAAAAACTAACGGAACCCAAGATCGCCAATTGGGACTTGGTTGATGAAATCGGAAAGCTCAGCATTGCCAATGGCGCGAGTGAAGGTACGGATGGTACGACAACGCCCTCAAAAAACGGCGTTCGGGATGTCCTCCAGATCCATGAAACTAGCCCGCTGGAAACATCGTCGTCAGACACCTCGCTGGACTCTGCGTCGCCTCAAAATGCAGACAGTCTGAATCTGCCTTCTCATTCTCGCGGCTCCTCGACTGATACGTTAAGCTCAGAAAGCTCTGTAAGGAGCAACGCCCACTTAACCTCGTTGAAGTCCACTCCTTTTTCATCAGACCTTACAAAAGACAGACCTCGGTCTTTCAGCGGAGCAATCTCTGATGCTGAATTGCGTCGTCTTCAAAATATCCACACACCATCACAGCTTCCTGAATCTCTGCAAGACAGAGGCTCGCCTCTGACCCGGGATGTCGGCGGCGGAGATGGCAAGGCGTTGTCTTCTACTCCTAGCGGGGAGAACATTAGCGGCTCGGCGCAGCCTATGTTCCCATCTCTTACTGCTTATCCCAATGTTCAGCCAACTGTAAGCATTCGGCAGTATTGCCTATCCGTGACATTTTACTGACTGGCCTCCTTTTCCCAGTTCATGGGGTTCCCCGCGCAGGGTTTTGCTTCGCAAGTCCCCACTGCGCGCCATGATGATCTTCAAGTCGATCACACGATCCAGCCCCGTCAGCAGTTCGTCAACGGCAGTCAGAGTCTCGGTCCACCATTCGTCCAGGTTCCCACGAACGGACCTATGCGCTCTCAACCGGAGAACATGTCATACCGCCAACAGCTTCGCGGGGTTAACATGTTCCAGCCACCCATGCAGTTATCGGCACAGGCACCTCCAACGCTTCTGCCCAGTCCAACGAACTTTGCGTACCCTGGCATGCCGAATCCTCACGGACATCACAATCATCTCTCGCTTGGAAATCAGCAACAGATGTACGACATGATGGTTCCGCTCGACCCAGCCGTCAATCGCACTCAGCAAGCATTTCGCGGGGGACATCACCATTCCGCTTCGGATCCGGCAAGCCTTCGTGACGCTGCAGCACTACTCATTGGCTCCGGTATGCATAATATGCAGGGCATGCAGTTCCCACCAACACCTGGGCTGTATCCTCCCATGGCGATGACGCCCCCTGTATTTCCAAACCAGTATTTTCCGGGCGCAGCACCACAGCCGCAGGGTGTTTACAGCCAGGACATGATAAATGCGCTTAATATGTCAATGCCTCAGTACGGCGGTGGAAATGGCGTTCCTACTACACCTCAGGCTAATCATCAGACGTTTGGAGGATCTCCAAGCCCGCCGAGCTCGACAGGACCTAGTGCAAACAACAGGAAACTTGGGCTGTACAAGACGGAGCTGTGCAGAAGCTGGGAGGAGAAGGGAACGTGCAGGTATGGACCCAAATGTCAATTCGCTCATGGTGAGGAAGAAATCCGCAAAGTTGCTAGACATCCGAAGGTAGGCAGACTTGCAGCATTATCTGTGATCGTCCTGGCTGACTTTAGTTGGGGTTTATTGTCTTAGTACAAGACAGAAATTTGTAGAGTGAGTTCGACTTGAGAGCGCCATATCGTTTAAACTTCTTACTGATCCTTTCTATCACTCGAAGACCTTCTGGGTGTCTGGTTCGTGCCCGTATGGCAAACGCTGTTGCTTTATCCACACGGAGCTGCCGGCTCCCGGTACACCACCTGGCCCTCCTGGCGCGAACGGAGAGAACAATGCTGCAACGCCTCCTGCGACGGATAGTACGAACAGTGACCCCAACGAAGTACAGACATCACTGCTCGCACGCATTACCGCGAAACGTAAGCAAGAAGAAAACTCGGCGAGTGCCACGACACCTACTGCTACGTCGGTCATGGAAAGCGGAACCGGCGGCTTTCAGTACGGTCACAAGCCGCCGAGCGGTGCACTGCGGGTGGACACAAACGTCGAGGCTCCTGCCGCGTCGAAACAGAACAAGTCGGCTTACCCGACATTTGCCAACACCTCTATCCAAGCACTTTCTCCAGGTCCTGTCACTGCGGGCCCTGAATTCGGGAGGCACATTGGCGCGAGCAATGTCAGCGTGGCCGACATAAACCAGGTATGCTGATAACCGTGATGTGGGAGTATCCCTTCTGAGGACACACTTTACCTTAGAGGATGAACAGTGGAGCAGCGAATAACTCGCGTCATTCTTATACTGGATCGGAGACTAGCATCAGCTTCGGCCAGCAACCGCGCTCCGTCTCTGGTGGATCGTCGCCTTTCGGCATCCTTTCTGCACAGGCGGATAGTCCGGGGTCCACCACACCCAACGGCCACAAGCACGGTCATGGCCACTCGCGCTCGGGGAGCTCAAGTAATTGGGGAAGTTTCTCCCAAAAGAGCCATTTAGGTGCGGGCTCAAGCCCATATACGCATACGCCGTCGCCCGCAAACGAGATGGGGAACACGTCTGCTTCAGCATCCCCATGGGGTGCCTCCGAACACAACACAAATTCAAGACACAATGACAGGACGTGGTCCTGATGGAGCGAATGACTGATTATGTTTTATTCTTAAGATGACTTACGCTTGTGCGGTCCGATACCCCAAGAGGTGATCGGACGCAGTATGATACGAGAGACGAATCATTACGGACAGCACTGATATCAAACAAGACTTGGTTTTGATTTCCTGACTTTATTTTTACTCCCTTGCTTCCATTTTCTTCACCCGTCACTTCTTTTTTTCTCCATTCATCGGCCGCTGGCGCCTTGTCAAATTTCTCTCAATCGGCAGACGGAGCTTCAACCTGGAACTATGGCTACCGACTTTGTTCGGCCGTCCCTTGGACGCCTCGCGGATGACTTCGTTTTGTAATCGGAGCACCCGCCATCTACTCCGTTCACTAGTTCGGCTCTGCCTTCTGCTTCATGCTAACTACTCCTGAATTATTCTTCTTGATAGTTCTTCCGGATGGCTTTCTTCCACTTCCACTTCCAAAACATTCTCGATCCCGCATTGCACTTTTATCGTTGTCAATCAATCGTCTCTTATGTGTTTAACATAACCTGAAACTGTTTTATTCTCTCACTTAATGAGTGACGACGTGCAAACCCGAAATACATTTACATATGGTGTTCTGCCTGTAGGCCAGACCCGTTTGGTTCAGAGCGAATACGGAGTGGGCTCGCTGCATGTGTAACGGCAACGAACGAATAAGCGACGTGGACTCCCTGCAGTCCTATTGAGACGCGACAAGCGGCGAGCGGGTGGTGGACGTTCTTGTCACCAACTCTATCACTAGATACGGCAGCAAGCCAACGAGTTTTGTGTATATGAAGGTTCATGATAATTAATGTTGTGTCGCTGGACCCCGTCGAGTACGGAGGATGGGACGGGGACGCGCACTACACAGTCCGGGTAAGATTGGGTCCAGCTGATGATGCCAGACGGATTTTTCTTGATTGCTTCTGCAATAGGATCCCTATCGAACGCGCATACAGTGGCGTCCGCGGCCGAAGCTGGAGGCCGAAATGAAAGAAAGAATTGGATGGACTAGTCACTAGAACGGCGGAACTGCAGCTGAAACGAAACCCATGCGCGAACACAAATGCAAATGCCCTGAGCCTGAAGAGCAGAGAGCCCTGCCCGGCCTGGAGTGTAAGCGAGCTCGCTCCTGAGGTGCCAAGAGCCTCGCCCAGGCGGCATGCCCATGCTATTACGCCAGCCAAACCGGCGGTCGATCCAACGCGCGAACGGCGGCGCATGCGGCGCTCCTTATAGACTCATCTCCATCTGCATTGCGGCACTGCGGGCGCGAGGACGGCAGAGCCTGCTCAGGCTGGGACCCTTTAGCAGCCGCACATCGTCAGAGGGCAATGCAGACAGCGTATTCGGACAAGTGAATATGAATTGAATGAAAGAAACGGTAGTCTCGGGTCGGCCGCTTTCTGTGCGAGAGCGCTGGCTGTTTGACTATGGGAGTAGCGGGACGGAGACGGGGATACGGGGACGAGGACGAGGACTTCCTTCCACATCGAGACGCATGGATGTATTTTCCAGATCAGGAAGTGTACCCAGTTTTAACCAGCCTATTTTCAGCGGATCCTCGTCATCGGTCCTTCTCCACTTTTTTGTATTTTTGTTTACTCGTCCTGGTCTCCACATTTTCCAGAATACAAGCCGCCTTTCTTCCGTTCCGTTTCGTTTCCTGCTTTTCTTTTCGTTATTTTGTTTCCGTCCTAGCGAAACTCGCGTGCCGCAGAATAGCTCCCGATCTTCGCTCCCCAATTCAGGAATTATTTGCAAACTAGTGCTCTTATCGTGATTTTTGTATTTTGCAAGTAATCAACAACAACGACGACAAAGACGGCAAAGCAATGAGCCCACCGACTCTCGGTCCTGACCTCCCACTCCCAGCTTCGCCTTCTCCCGTGACAACGCCCGCCGTAAGCCAAAGCTCGCTCTCGTTGAAGCGAGCATCGTCCTCGTCAAATACAGCCCCTGGCGGCACCGTCCACACATCGGTATCGGGTGCTTCGTCGACAGGATCGATTCCCTTCCCTGACGATGAAGTCGAAGCGGCTACCGAGGAAGGTCTGAGACACACGGGCGCCAAATTGCAAGCCAGGTGAGTGTCGTCTTCTTTGGTGCACACGACCTCGAACTTTGTATTCGCTATCGCTGACTGTTTTCATAATTAAACTTCCAGGAAGTACAAGACGCCAGGATTTGCCCTGCAACTACTGGATATACTTTTTGCGTTGAGGGTTCCGACCTGGTCAGCTGCGGGGCCTTTGACGCCGGAGAACTTGAAGGTTGCGAAAGTCTCTGGTTCCATGACGAACGCTGTGTTTTTTGTTTCATGCCCGAGTGTACCGTCCATCAGGACTGTTCTGCTGCGAATCTATGGGCCCTCGTCGTCTGAGCTCATATCACGGCCGCGGGAACTGCACACCCTGCACATCCTTTCATCAAGATACGGCATTGGACCACGGGTGTATGGCACCTTTGAGAATGGTCGCGTCGAGGAATATTTCGACTCCACCGCGCTCTCCGCTGTACAAATGCGTGATCCGACGATCAGTGGCTGGATTGGCGCTCGAATGGCGGAATTGCATTGTGTAGACGTCGAGGCCGTTGAAGGCACCACGCCGGAGACACGAGGCGAGAACGTGGGTTGGGAAATTGCTGCACGTAAGAACTTCCGCAACTGGCTTCAACCTGCCCGGGATGTCCTTCGACACCCGTCTGTTAGCGAAGATTACAGGGCGGATCTTGATTTCGATCGTTTTGTGGAAGAATGGAGGGGCTACATGGTTTGGCTAAATAATTGGGAAGAGCAATACGGTGCTAGTAAACGCGTGTTCGCGCATAACGACACGCAGTACGGCAATCTTCTAAGGTTACGGGGAATTAAAGGGGCTGTTCTTGACCATCGACAGGTGAGTCTGTCGTCATACTGCGTGGCAAACTGTTTCATCCGATGATTCCTAGCTAGAACTAATTTGCTTTTGGTCTCAAAAATACCATTACCCTTTCGCAGATAATTGTCGTTGACTTTGAATACGCTTCTCCGAACTCGGCCGCCTTTGATATTGCGAATCACTTCCACGAGTGGACTGCTGACTATCATGGTATTGCGCCACACAGGCTCGACCCGGCTCGCTACCCGACCGAGCACGAACGGACGAACTTTTACAAAGCGTACCTCACGCACTCAGCTCCTCCCGTGGCTTCTCTCGCGTCCGTATTGATGGACGGCAAAGCAGAAATGACCCAGCATCCGACGGTTGGATCAAAGCGCGAAGCAGGCCTGGTCTCAAAGGCGGAGATACAGCGACTTGACTCTGAGGTCAGAGTGTGGAGCCCCGCGTCGCATGGGATGTGGGCGGTGTGGGGGCTAGTCCAGGCTCGTGAGGACTTGGAGCTCGCCGCGCAGGCACACGCAAATGGTGCGCAGCCCGAAGACGCAGAATTTGATTACCTCGGATACTCTCGGTGTCGAATAGAAGGGTTCAGAAGAGAGATAAAGGCACTCGGACTGTGATCATCACGGGTTACACACGTACTCTCCAACTAGAATTGGATCACGGCATAGATCTATACTATTACCGTAATGCGGCTGTCCGGATGAGTAGAGGAGGTCTTCTTGTCGAGTCTTCCCGACGCCGCCGATCGGTGCCTTCGCGTAGATTCGCTGGTGAAGGTCTTTGGCGGTGCTCTCGCGTCTGGGACGATGAGGGGAAGGAGGGGGGCATTAGCGCGCTAACTCCGGCAGTTTTTGTTTTGTTTGAAATGCGGGACTAGCGAGCTATAATTGCTACAGATCTCGATAGAATTGGACCCTGACGTGCTATTCAGTTGTGCCCCGCACGCATCTCGGGGGAGGGGATAATACAAGCGGCAAGCGGCAAGCGGCGTGTACGCGATTCAAATGTGATAGTCCTGAAAGAGCTGGGGGGATCACGAAAGCCGTCATGGCGTCAGCCACCAAGCAGTCCAGGCTGGTTATGGTCAAATGGCCTCGACCCTGCAGGTTCAGTGGGTCAGATACACCCGGACGCGGCCCGGCAAGCACACCTCGCATATCCCATCGTGTCAAGTCGCCATATATTATATTATATATCGTATGTCTTCGTCGCTACAGCTAGGCAAATAAACGAATAGAAACGGGATAAAGAACATAAGAAGAAAAAACATTTGGGGGAAATTATACGTAACGCTAGCCCTATATTAGCATAATGTAAAAAACGTGAAGAGAAGGAAATCCGGTGACACCATAGCCGCTCACGCCTGCGAAGACTTTTCACCGGCGGGCTGCTGCGGCATCGCGAGTTCCTTGCTCATCGGGTCGGTTGATGCCACTCTGATCAATGGCGAAATCTGACGGCAGAAATCAGATCACGAATCGAAGCTAGCGTATCGGCGAAAGCTTACGAGAAGCGCGATCCCAAGGCACGGCGCACAAACCATCCAAATCGTCTGTGGAAGTCTCCTCCGAATAAGCTCTTAGAGTCTCAAACTTTAGCAGGCCTACCTGAATGGCTTGAGAAACCGTCTGAAGCACTTCTTGTCTTAGTACGAGCGGTTGCAGCTTGGCCAGAGCTCGAAGGTCAATCGTAGACGACGTCGAGCTCAAAAGCGTCCCATAATGCGATTGTGACAGTCTCCCGTTAAAAACAGCCCCTGCAACCGCCTAACAGCCGACAGGACGGCGCATGCATGAGAAAGGCGAAACAGGAGTACATAGGCTTCACTCACAAGACCGCACGTTGCACCGGTGAATCGCACTAAGAAAAAGGCACCCGTTGCGCTCGCAATGTCTTCGGGCCGCAAAGCCTTCGTGAGAACTTGATACGGTGAGTGGAAAAGCATGCCTATGCCAATTCCAGCAAAAAGGGGAGCTATCTCCTGCAGTGCGACAGAAGTGCGCTCGTCCAGAATGATCAGCAGGCCTGCATAGACAGCCGCACGTGAGACTGATCAGTAAAGAACCCGGATGAAGTGAGGGGAAAAGGTTGTCCACTCACCAAATCCGATAGTTGCGATCGCAAGTCCGAGGCTTATGATCAGCTTCTGACCGGACGTGGTTTTGGTCTTACGCTGGCGATACGCGATGAACCACGCCGCAGGCATAGACGCCAATGATGACCCGAGCGAGTATGGCAACATGCGCATCCCCGCTTCCAGGGCGCTCGACCCGTTCACAGCCTAAGAAAAGCATCAGCTGATGTATTGCGGCGATAAGACTGAGGTGGGCAGCAAACCTGATAGTAAAGTGCAAGGAAGAATGTCCCGGCATTGAATGCGAAATTGTGCAAGAAGCTAATGATAAGAATGATACCTACATCATATTAGCATCCGGAAGCACCACAATAGGGTTTTACCTACCGACAGTAACGTTATCGAACATCCGCGAAGGAAAGAGAGCATCCCTCTTCGTGTACTTCTCGTACACAGTGCCGATTACTAAAATAACGAATCCGAGTAATAAGGGCACGAGGGTTGCTGGTGAGGACCCTGCAAAGTGGTCTATTAGACGCTGCCAGGAATAGAAAGGCTAGACGAAAAAGCTCACAGCCAAACTGAGAAGAGAAACTGAACCCCAGTACAACACCGATTGTACCGCACATGAATAAGATCCTAGGACCCGTCATTCAGGAGCAAAGCTTTGTTGATTCAATTAAAATCTCACAATCCAAGGATATCGAACTTATGCCATAAGCTCCTCCAAGTTAATCCTGAGGCGGGGCGGAACGGAACATTTCTCAACGAGAAGAGAAGCAACAACGATGCCACCGCCCCTATGGGAAGGTTAATGAAGACTGAATAATAGATTGAAGCGTAAGAGCGCAAGACCAGCTACAAAAAAAACGGAAAAACATACACGCCCAACGCCAGCTCAGCATGCCGGTGGCATCTGCGACAGCTCATTATTAAACATTTGTTTTCCTTGAAAAGTACATTTTTGACTTACCACTAAATGCGCCACCTAATAAGGGCCCTAGCGAAAAGAGATGTCAGCAATAGAGCAAGCACGTGAAATATTTTGATACTCACCAGCGACCGCAGACGCGCTCCAGGTCACACTTAAAACCTGGGACCATTTAGCCCGCTGTTCTTCTTCGACCAGTTCAGCAGTGATGAGCCATACAGCACTGACTATACCTCCCCCGCCTACGCCGGCTATGGCTCGGAATATGCACAGCAAGACGTAATTCTTCATCGAGATTTAGCATCTGTTAATGAAAGACGGTAATGAAATACTCCGCACTGATGCAATTCCGCACAACAGAGATCCGATCATAAAAACTGATATGCTGCTATAGAGTACCACCTGCATACATCGTGTCGGATGTAAATCAGACCACGCAAACACGAGGCAAACTCACCTTCCTCCCCAAAAGGTCAGAGAAGCGACCGTACAGAGGCTGTAGGGCCGTTTGCGAAACGGCGTATGCAACGCCGACCCAGGGATACAAGCTCTGGGACGCGTGCAGGTCGGCTATTATGGTTGGCAAGCTAGTCGATACAATAGTCTATTTGTCGAAAGGAGTAAGTCAGAATGCGCTTCGCCGTCCGTTATGTCATGCTTTAATTTTATACGCACAGCATCGGTAGTGGCAAGAAACAGTGCCAAGGCTGCCCTGAGGTAGTAATGAGGTGTCAGAGGGCGACAAAGCACGCAAAATGGGGAGAAAGAATGTACCCGATATGTGCAAGCAGGAGCCGAGCGAAGGTGATTTGCCTGTCTTTTGGCTCAGCCTTGAAGGGTACGTCCACGACGGAAGCCGTGCGCGATGTACAAGCGCTATGCATAGAAAGAACAGTTGGAGACGGTGGGGCGACGTCGTCTGTCGTGAAGGACGGTGCATGAGTGGAGGATGCCGAGTCTGAAAGACCGAGCTCGACGGGGTGCGACGATGAGGAGGGGGAGGTGGAATGTCCAGGCATGGGGTGACGAATGGCCGAGCCGACCGAAGCGATGGACATTGGGAAGTGAAGGCGAGGAGTGCATTTCGAGTAGCCGGCGAGGATAAGTCTTTATACGCGGGATGAGAGTATGGCGCTCAGGATATACTTGAGAGGGAGGGTTTGGATTGGTCACAAGAATTAGCAAGGGATCGGTTGTACCGGACGCGTAGTCTACGAAGCCGCGAGGACGGCAAGAGATCCCGTGCTGTAGATCCCAAAGTGAGTTTTAAGCGGGGGGCCGGAGAGTGGTAATGCGCGTTTCAGAGAAACAGTACATAAGTGGCGCCCTAGGTTTACTGAAAGACTTGACGAGATTGTTCCTTGCAGGGTCCAATAGTTCCGTGGGCTGGGATCACGAAAGTCCCCGATGGGCGATGGACGAGACAAAGGCAAATGCATAACCGGTATAGAGAGATGCAGAGATGCAGAGATGCAGATGCAGATGCAGATGCCGTCCATCAGGGCGAGCAGGCAGCGGTCGGGAAGCAAGCACTGAGCGCAGAGAGCACTGTGTGCACCCGCGGTGGCAACGGTGGCGAGCACCGGCCCAAAACGGATGCAGGGGCACGTGCGCTTTCGAAATCTTCAGCCGACAGGCGCTCGGCCGTGATCTTCTTTCAATACAAATGGCGCGCCCGTATTACGTGGCCTATGCTCTAACGTAATCGCGCTAGGCCAGGGGCCCAATTCCAATACATACATGTATGCATATGCACATATATGCAACACATGAAAAAGAGAACGGCGAAAAAGAAAATCAGCGCACGTCATAATCCTCCCCATCAAACCCTCAGAAGCATTAATATTAAGTATCATCTCTGTAAAACATATATTAGAAATTACAGGAGCCAATCAAGCAGCGCCCCTCGCTCTCGCTCTATTAATTCCTCTAGCAACACCCCCCTCCGTCTCCAGCATTCCCGCACACCCCCTCGCTTTACCCGGTTGCGGAGCGACGTAGCCGTTCCTTATCGTCCTCCGCTCCTCTGCGGCTATTCGGCGTACCTGTGCGCCGAGAAAAAAAAAAAGAAAAACGATAAATGAGATAAATTGCTAGACAGCGACAAGCACGGCTGAGCGCCGTAAAAGAAGCGCGTCAAAAACAGGGGGAGAGAACGATGTGGGGCGGGAAAAAAAAGCCGGATTAAAGTCCAATATGTCTTCGAAGCTTTCGCCAAGTAGATGGGACCCATCCATCTCCCCCGGCGGCTGAGGTGGGTGAACTGTTGAATGCACTCGTACCATTTGTATCGGATGCAGAGGCCGCCGCGTCGCCCGCATTCGTCTCTACTTCTTCAGAGTCGGAAGAACGGGACGGAGGCGGTGGCGGGGGTGGGGAAGAATCTGTCTTCTCTGTCTTGGACGGCCGCTCCACGTCGTCGGCGTAGGCCTGTAACAGTTCACGTTGCCGGTTCGTTAAAGACCTCCACGTGCAAGAGTCAGGGCAGCACGGGAGCAAAAGAACACGGAACGCTTTACCTGGGAAGCTGAATGGCGAAGGATACGAAGAGATCCCCCTTATCTCCGCCAAATACGGTAGGCATGCCGCGACCTTTTAGGACCATCTCCTCGCCCTGTTGAGTGCCCCCTGGGACCCTGACGTCTACATAGCCGTCCAAAGTAGGGACTCTGACTCTGCCTCCGAGCAGAGCGGTGTGCATGGGTATGCGAGCTTCGTGGTGGATATTGACGCCCTGCCGGCGGAAAGTCTTTGACGCGGCAACATCGATGCGGACGAGGAGATCGCCTTTGGGACCCTTGCCCGAGATCGGCGCATCGCCGTGGTCGGGGACACGAACGGTCATCCCGTCCTCGACGCCTGAAGCAGGGGCACGGTCAGAAAAGAGAGAAATGACATCAGCAGGCGGAGAGACGGAAAGCGCGCGCACCTGCAGGGATGTCGACAGTGACGGACTTCCTGATGCGAACTCTGCCTACGCCACTGCAGTCGCCACACTCGCCGCCCCGCGGCGCAGTCGTACCGGCACCCTGGCAGGCTGGGCACGTGGAGGCCATCTGAAACCCGGAATCGATCACGAACGTCCGCGTTCCCGTGCCGCCGCACGTCCCGCATGTTGTTCTCTTTATCCCGGCCTTCAATCCGCTCCCGGAGCACGTATTGCAGTTTGCGATAGGCGTTATGTTGACAGTCCGCTTCGCCCCCCTTGCCGCCTCCAGGAAGCTGATCCCAACACGTGCTTCCATGTCATCTCCGCGCACGTTCCCGCCCCCGCCCCGCGTCCGCCCTCGGCCTCCGCCCGACCCCCCGAACAGCTGCTCGAAAAGGTCGGCCCCGGCTCCGCCCCGACTCGCTCCCCCGCGAAGCGCCGCCTCGAAGTCCTCAAACCCTCTGAAGCCTCCTCCACCTCCGAACCCGAATCCGAACCCGGAACCGGCGCCGGCCCGCGCATACGCATTAGCATCAAAGCCAGCCTGCTGCGATGCTGCTCCGAACTGATCGTACGCCGCTCGCTTTCCCTCGTCACTCAATGTCTATCACGTAACCCGTGAGGATCATCGTTTTTCTGAAACTAGCTGAGAAGCCTACGTCGTACGCTGCCTGGATTTCTACAAATTTTTCTTGCGCGTCCTTCTCCTTGTTGGTATCTGGGTGGTATTTCCGCGCGAGCTACATCAGTCCGCTGTCAGCACACTAGGCTTCCACATAGCGCTATCATGACCGACCGAGTAATATTTCTTCTTAATTTCAGCTAGCGGTGCGTCCTTCGTCACGCCGAGCACCTGATACGGGTTCTTATGCGACGAAGCTGCTGCGGCAGACGAAGAATGAAATCCGCGCCCTGTCTGAATCATCAATAAACGACATGAGACGTGATCCCAGGCCAAATGAGAACGTGCACACTACTAACCCGTCTTGGGAACCTCCGCACTTCGTCCTTGCCCGCAGCCGCCCAAAGGAGATCCCTCCGCTCTCTCAGACTGCTCGCAGCGTGCGTCGTTAACGCTCTGGCACCGGCGCGTGTATTTGGCAGTGACCAGCCATAAAGTGCAGCGCTGGATAGTAACCTCTGAGCAGGTATCCGTGCGTGCATTGGAGGGCAGCCAGTAAAGACTGAAAAGTGCTCGACGTGGTCTGCGAACAGACGGACTTGCAGTCGAAGGCCAACGAAGCTCGGCAGAAAATTTCGAGTTGCTGACGTAATAAAAATGACGTATAAGGCAACCGAGCGCCGATCATTATCACAACGTCCAATGTCCGTATTCACCGTGCTTACTCGGACGTACAGAAGACGTTAATATCAATAATGAATATTGCAAATACTAGCGTCGTTTTTCGGACCACACGAAATCGCATGGCAAGTCCGGGTGGCCAGGAGGATTTGAAATTGTTGAGATCCTCTGCCAGTGCTGTGTCTCGAAACCTAGTAGTGAATCCCGGCGAGCGTCGATGAATCTCAGGAATATATTGAACCGAGTCAGACAACAGAAAAAAGGCCTTACGGCGTAGATGATACACCGCGACATGAATTCAGTTCCGACAAAGGCATGCCTTGTATTAAAATGAATGACAGTACAACGAGACTTTCCCAAGCATTTCCTCCTCGAGTCGTGTCGGCCCTCGGAGAAACCGCGAGCACCCAATGGCGGAATCTGGACATGACACTCTAGGTGCATTTAGGTCAACTCAGTCACTAAACTAAGAGTCTTAATGTATGACAGCTCCACTCTCGTTGACTAAAAAGCTTACATAATTCACAGGCCAATCACAAGTTACTAGTTTTCGTCCTTCGTTTACGTTCAAAATGCAAGACCCATGGCCTTCCTTGCCATTTCGCCTACAACATCTGCCTCTTTCCCGGCGCCAACGAAGCTTCCCTCACCCGCCCCTTTAGGGAAATCCGGCGGTGGAATGCCCTTGATGAAGCTTTCCTTCTGTCGCGCCACGTATGAAAGGTTCTGCGGCGTGAGAGGGACGGCGGGAATGTACAACACTGCGAGTCGTGATTGTAAGAATACCAATAGGAAGAGCGGGCAGAGCGTAAATTCAGACAGATGGATCACTAAAGAAAAAGATCGAAGTTCGTACCGGCGGAGTCTTCCTTTCCGGTATGCTCTTCCTCGACGCTGTGAATAACGTCGCAATGCCAAAATACCATATCACCTGGCCTCACAGGAGGGACAGAAGTCATGCTCCCTTCGAGGCGAAGGTGGGGATGGCTTTCTGGCGTGAGACGCGGGCCGAAGAACCGTCCATCCTGCTCGAAGATGCCGGGGAAATCGGCGGTGGAGGCATCTAGAAAGATGGAATCAGGTTGCATAGTTCAATTTGCAGATTGGTTGATCGCAGTAAAGCGGTGCAATGTCTCAACAGACTTGAGAATATTACGGAATGAAAAGACGAACCGAATTCCCAGTTTTCTTGATCGAGAAGGTCGTCGGATGACCGGGCCTCTTTCAACCGGAAAAAGGGCCTGAGAATGAGATACGCATTCGAGAGGAGTACATCCGGGAAAACTTTAAGAGTGCCTTGTGTTGGTGCTGTTTCACTGTGATAGCATGCTAATGGAATCAATGATGCAGCGGCGGTCAAATTGCGTACCTAAGGGCAAGCCAGCCCTGGAATGTCCTGAACACGCTCGCCTAAAGTTTATTATTCAGACATCATGTTATCAACTCTTCTGTTGACACGCCACTCGAAATACATACTTGGTTCGGACGCCCATAAAGAGAAAGCTTAGCATTCAGTCTCCCCACGAGGTCATAGGGGTCGTGGTTTCTCCAATTTCCGCCAAGAATATCTTTATAACAGCTTCGGAAGGTCGGCTCCTCCTGGAGACGGACAACGTCAAGCCGTGTTTACCATACGAAGATAAAGTCAGAGATATGTATTGGCTTACCCATCTTTCGATTCCACCGCCATCGATATGCGGAGGATGCGCGTTCCACTGCACCCCTGGGTGTCTGATTCTGAAACGATCCGCGTATGCGAGGGGGGTCGTAAGTTCGACGCCCTCTAAAGTTTCCAGATCTGCGGATTGACCATTTAGTGCACCGGTGTGATAGAGACCATTGAGCCAAGTAATAAGATTCAAGACATTCGGGTGAGCACGAGCTTGCACCTGAGGCCTCGTCCAACTACACGAACAACTATGTCAATGGATGCGACCAACGTTGCAACAGCAATACCCACTAAAGCATGAAGAATTGCTTGTCATCCTCTGGTATTCCTGCATATGGCGATGCCGTTAGTACAAAAGGCGTGCGTGGGGTTAACTTAATGGTAGTACCTTCAACGGGATTTTCTTTTACGAACTTTGCCAACTCATCTCTCCAAGCAGTCGCCTGAGCAACGTCCACAACGTTTTTAACTAAAATCGCGCCCCTTCTCTTTATGCGGTCGATCTCCTCCGGCTTCAGTTTCATCAAGTCTGAAAACTCGATTTGAGGAATCATCTTACAAGACGTAATTTACCATGAGTGTGCGATTACATTCCAATAATAAGAAGTAGCCCACGTTTGATCCCTCCTTCTTTATCTCTTCAGTCGCAGATCGTAACTGGACAAGCAGATCATTCCATGCATCCGTGAAGCGGCGTTTCGATTCTTCGTCTTGTGGCGCAAGACCAGACTTCAATTCCGCGAAACGTCCTGGAAGCGGCGCACGCTTGATTACTTGGGGAGCCATGACAGTTTGAAGAAGGCACTGGATCTCGTCTAGGACGTGTGAGCGGGATCCCCCTGTATATACCAAGAGAAGCTACTACGGATTACCCTAACGGCTCCCACGTAAATCCGGGGTTACACCTTGGCCCTTGGGAGACTCAAGGTTGGAATCTAGAAGCAATCATGAGGACTCTGCGTCTGAAGATAAGTGGAACATACATAGCAGTCACGAGGATATGCGTTCCTGGATCAATAATAGACGTCTATACTTGGCGTAGAGCCGTGTCACGCCACTTATTTAGTGACTGCATGCGTATGTAGTCGTTACCGGCCACAGCAAGCTGAAACGACAAAAAGTAAAAGGTTCTGGTAGAGTGAAGCTACCGGCCTGAAACCGTCGATGGCCTAAGCCGGTACCCTCATTCTTGCACTAAACCCTATCCACGTGAGCGCAGAGCGCAGCTAGCGATGTCCGAAAAACCCGTTCCCAAAGCGAGTCATGTGGGTCCAGGCGTTACTTTTTGGGGGAAGTCTGCCGTCCTTTCCGGCGCCGCATATCAACCCCCTTAAGCTTGTTTTATGGCGGTGAAGAGACGCACGCAAAGCCGAATTGCGCTCCGAGTCTGCCGCCGTTGGCCAAAGAGGTGCGCAAACTCTGTGCTAGGTTTGATACTCGAAAACCATTTGCGAACGGCATGGAAGGCGCAAAGATGGGTCATAGAATGGTAGGATCAACACGACCGTTGCGACGATGAAGCGCTCGCGAGACCCGCCGAGCGACGAGAGGAACCTTCCTAGTCCCGGCCCCCTAAGGACATGAGGACCAGGTACACACGGCACGGAGCTGGTCAAACTTTAAGCGTTTTCATACGTTTTCGAAATCACCTTTCTTGTTCATCTTCTGGGTACCCGGTCCTCCACTGGCTGTTCCATTGAAGAAGTGTGTTCCTAAAGGAGTGCTCTTTTCCATATCTGCAATTTTAATGCGAGCAGCGGGAAGACATCTCTTTCCCTTGAGACTCAAAACTTGAACCCTCGGAGGAAGATCTGTATAGGCTGGTCCATCGACTAGGATAGTAGTATGTCAATCTGCATTCCTTCTGTTCAACTCTTCCTATTTCCGCGTAGCTCTGGATTTGGGCGTACCTAGCGCGACGCGATTACACTATGCGGAGGCTGTGCCGAATGAGTTGAGTCGGAGTCACAATTACACGAACCTAAACTTACCCAAAGTACCGACCTTTTTCCGACGAGCTCATCGAGTACGAAAATTCTTTATTACTTACCACAGCCTTTGCCACCCCCCTCGAGTCCTTAACTTGGCTTATCTTGTCTTGTCGTCGTTCTAGGTCCATAAATACTATAGTCGGAACTTTAAAGCAATTTCAAGCTGCATTGGCTTCAGTTCACATGGCACATTTTAGGAATCTCTTCTAATCCAATCGTGGTAGTAAATAGCTCGTTAAAGTGTCTACGACAACTTCGGGGAGCCTTTAATTTCTTCCCATCTCTGAGACGATATGCAGTCCTCAAAGCCCCCCTTCAGCCAGCTCGGACGCACCGTCATAGTCACAGGGGGCGCTTCTGGATTTGGCGAAGCAACCGTACGATGGATGGTCAGCAGAGGCGCTAACGTAGTCATCGCCGATATTGTATGCTTTCCAAGACACCTCCAACGTCTGAAGAATATCACTAAGGGGCACCCAGAACGAACAAAAGGGCCTGCAGTTGAGCCAATCAATCGCAAAGGAAAATGGCTCCGTACTATTCGTTAAAAGTTCGTCCTATGCATATAGCCTCCTATCTCCAGACATTTCGCGTTTGCTTACACTACTCAGCCGATGTGACTGATCCTGCCTCATGGACGTTCCTCATCAAGAGAACCATCGACGAGTTCGGAGGTCTGGATGTTCTCGTCAATAATGCGGGGGGTAGCTATGTGAACAAGGTGCGCCGCCGCCCCGCTCAGCCCCTAACTTATCTCGAGTAAAATTTACGTCTTGTTTAAGCCTTCGCTAGAGGTCACTGAGGACGAATTTGACAAATGCTTCAACCTAAACGTTCGATCTATATTTCACTCTATTGCTGCGGTCTTGCCGCACTTCTTATCCAAAAAACAAGGCAATATTGTGAATGGTGAGTGGGTCGACGGCGGACTTAGAAAGGAAAAGAACCTTCTCATGCGAGATCGCGCGAACGACGTACGCAGTCTCGAGTACTGCAGCTATCCGGTAAGCATTGATCCCCAATACTTCGTGCACGGATCTAACGTGGATACGAAAGGCCTCGAGGAGGTCTTACTTGGTACAGTTGCGTGATACATCACGGGACCCTTATCAGGCTTTGAGACCGCGCTGATAAATCCGGTACATAGATTCATCGAAGTACGCGGTCAACGGGGCCACGAAGAGCCTAGCCGTGGAATATGCGGCGACCGGCGTCCGTATCAACGCAGTCTGTCCGGTTGCTGGCCACACGCCCCTCCTCCCGACATTTCTTGGCAAGGTGAGTGGGATTCCAATCTGCCGTCAGCCGACGTCGGCTACAACGGTGGTGCCGTTAGAACTCCGAAGAAGCGTTCGCGGCTACCGTCCCGATGGGTCGGCTTTGCGAGCCAGAAGATGTGGCTTCCGCGATCGGATGGTTGGCTTCCGACGAGGCGAGATTCATAACCGGTGTCTGTTTCGAAGTCGACGGTGGACGATGCATCTGAGTTTTGCGTATCTGGCAGCCGCAGTAACGCGCCCTTCGAAATTATGTAAATGTAAATGTGATTGTGAGGAATGATATTAATGTACGAGAAATTCTCATCGGTCACGAAGCGGGATAAAGAATAAGGTGTGGACTGGGTGCAATACTACATGTCCGAATATTGGCGTTTCTACCAGGTCCCTTCTGGATATGGTGGTAGTTTCCTCCACTAGTACTTCTCCTAGGAAGTTCTTTCTGAGAAGTACTCCGAGCTTTACGGGCCCAGCGAAATTTGGGCGCCGCACGCTAAAATTCTGATGTGCGTGCCAGGTTTAGTAGACTGCTTTAAGACGACATCCTTCTTTCCTTTCAATCGCGCTCATTGGTTTCAAGATCACGCGGCGTTCTTTTTCTGCAGCTTGAACCTTTCCTTCCCCAGGGCCGGACGAAAGTGCAAGTCATGATTTCTGGGGTGGAGTCCGTTATAACCGAAGCTGTTCGTCACTATGGTGGCACCGTGACATTAATACTGTTAGTTTGAGTCGGCGGACATACACAGGCACCAACGGCCATGCTGGGCCGACCGGACGCCCAACATGCTAACCGCTCCGACTAAATCTAATCCTAAATACCAGTTAATTAGTTGCGGGCATCGTGAGATGTGTTTGTGCGGGTGCCGGACGGGACTAAGTGCCTCCCCGCTACCGAGATTGCCATATAGGGAATAGACACTCTCGAATCTCGAAGCCGCGGCCTTGCAACCTCATTTAACGCGGCTGCACCAGCACCCAGAAATGAATGGCAGCAGTAAGCGCGCACCGACTCACTGGCCCAATGGTCTTAGACTTCTCCATGCAATGTCTTATTCGCCGTCTATCCCTTTGGACGTGTTACAGTTCATCAAGGGCTCTGTGCACGCATCCAATGCCGGCAGAATCGACCCTTCAACCTCGAACGCGCCTGTAATCATTCGCCGTATAGACGATCCTGCGCATCCCGCACTTGGGCAAATGGGTCTTTTTTCCACAAGAAAAATCCCGCCACGCACGCACATAATCGACTACTTGGGCGAGGCGCACGTAGACGATCGCCCAAACTCTGATTATGACCTGTCTCTGTACCGGGCCACGCAGCCCGAAGGGGGCACATTCACAAGCGTTGGGGTGCGTGTATCATTATCATTATACCTATCGGTCATCGGCAGGATGTTTGCCCCGGTGCTCACCTGATTACTCAATTCCAAAAATAAAAACAATTCGCAATTAATGACACGATTTCGCGCTGAAGATCGATGCGGCTCATATGGGTAACGAGGCCCGGTTTATTAACGACTACCGAGGTATCAAACCCAAGCCCAATGCGTCGTTTAAGGAGAGAAGGACGCAAAGTGGTGAGTTGAGGATGAGCATCTGGAGCGGCAGCGAAGTCATCAGAAAGGGGGATGAAATCCTAGTATCTTATGGAAAGTCGTGGTGGCGAACGAGGCGGGAGTCAGAGTTGATTACTTGAAAATCGTGCAAAGTGACAGATTATAGAGTACAAAATTGAGTGTCGTATGCACCATGGCGTCAGATTCAATTTCTTCTTACGTGATGCAACGTACATTGTGCCGTCAGACGGATAATGATGCGGAGCCCGCGAACCAGTACAATACAATGTGAGATGCGCAGTTGGTACTGAGGAACAAGCTAACAAATCAAAGAGAAGGAGAAGTGAATGAGTTTATTGATGGCCTTATACCCCTGATACATCGGAGTCTTCGCTCCCACTTTCTCCATTCGCAGCAGCAGCCTTCACAGGATCTGTTGGGGGTCGATGAGCCGACGGAGTCGGGCAATTTTTCAGCAAGCTTACCAAAGTATGGATGTCCTTGCGCCTCCTTCGCAGTTAATCTCTCTTGATGGTCATAGCGAAGGAGCTTGTCCAAAAAGTCTATCGCCTCGTTTGAGATGTAGCGCTGGTTCTCCGATGTGATAAACCTTGTCCATGGCTTCTTCTGATAGCTACAATCGGAACAACGGTAAGGTCGTGCCCAGCAATAGCGACACTAAAGAAAGATATGTACCGCCCAAGAATTTCGTTGTATTGGGCATCGAGCCCGATCTCATACTTGTCAAGGTAGTTGAATAGTTCTTCCGTCCCCAGAACCTTGGTAATTTTCACCAGCTGATCGTAATTGTCGTGACCATGGAAGAATGGTTCTTTACGGAAAATCTGGGGTCATTCCTTAGTGTCAGATTGCCGGGAGTAGAATAAACCTGCATCGGCACCATTGAAGCAAACATACAACCCAAACTCCACATGTCAAGGCTATAGTCATATTCCTGGAAATCGACGAGAAGTTCCGGGCCCTTGAAGTAACGTGACGCGACGCGAACGTTGTACTCGGTCTTCGGGTGATAGAACTCCGCGAGACCCCAATCAATGAGCCGTAACTAGAGCACAGGATGTTTGCGAGAAATGTTATCGAATGTATGACCACCTTACCTTTCGGTGCTCATGGTCGATCATAACATTGTGGGGCTTGACATCTCTGTGCATTATACCACAAGAATGACAGAAATCGAGGGCCTGCCGAGGACATTGGAGTATTTAGATAACAAGCCAGACCGTTGCGCACCTTCAGTAGCTCGAAAATGTAGAATCGGACGTCAAAATCAGTGAATCTTGGGTACAAGACCTTGAAGTCGGTGTTGTGAATGTATTCTGTGACCAGACTCGGAATCTTCGACGAAGGATCTCGAACAACGTCCAAAAGAGCGATGACATTAGGACCACCTGCAAGGTTTTGGAGAATCTTGATTTCTCGCTTTATTTTCTTCTTCTTGACGGGTTTTAGGACTTTGATGATGCATTTGTCATCATTGACGATGTGTATGCCTTCGAAGACCTAAGACAGAGAGATAAGGACGTTCTCCGTCGCCAGTAAAACCTGACGCACCTCAGAGTATTTCCCCCGGCCAACCTTTCTTACGATTTCGTAGTGGTCCTGCACACCCCATTGCACCTGCAGGTTGTCTGTAAATTCGTCGAGCTGAATCAAATGATCGCGACTGTGCGTGACGATAGGCACGACCGACCATATTCATACCACGAAGCACCCCTCTCTGCGTTTACGTTTGGATATACCCTGGCGATGGACGGCTCTACTGAGCGAGGCATGAGGTCTATGCAAACGGCTGCTTGCGGTCGTCCAGGACCGCTTCGTTACCATTACGGAAAGGAACGCAGTTGGAACTCCGATAGTACTGCGGTTGAATTAACAGCACAGTTATATTCCTACTCTCTGTGGCTGACTGATTCATTGCTTCCGGTATTTTCTGCCCCTTTCACTGACAATGGCGCCGCTATGTCTGACCCCTTGTAAGCTGGACCTGCCCCTTGTATGCACATGCGCTTGCGTGAGCAGTCTGGCTCTGAGCTGGCATTAGTATGCAATAGGAAACTCTGTTTGGGGTTGCCAGCTCATCTCGTACCAACGTCTTACAACTGACCTTTTCTAAGGCTTCTTTTTAACATTCTCTGCCGGTAAACCTCATGATACATGTACCTGATATCTCCTTCATCCGAGGGGCAGTTACATCGTCAAAGCGCCAAGAATTCAATATCCGTGTTCCCGCTTACTTCCGTGCTAGACTCAGGACCGAGCTTTTCTTTCCGCCCACTGCTAAAACATGTCCCAGGCCGACCTGTGAACTCAGACTTTGTATTGAAATGCTGCTCATGCGTGCTTCTGCCAGCGAATCGTTCTTGCCGAACGTTACATGTGGCATTTTACGTTTCGTCATCATCGCTTCCACCTGCTCTGTGGTTTATGATAGGCTAAAGCACTTTGTCGAACATAAACGCATAGGGTGGTCTGCTCAAGTCCTTTTCTGATGTCGCCTGTCACGCTGCGCTGCCGCAAGGAGCGAACGCGAATTTGTTCCTCGGCGCATGTCACAACGTCCAGGGCGCCGCGCGAAGGAGAGAGCCCATGATAAGGCAACCATGCGAAGCCATCCACCTTCTGTCCCCCTAAACCAAGCCCACAACATAAAAGGGAGCAAGCGACCGCGCTACTCGGTTTGTCGACCACTGTCAAGATGTTCGCAACACGGTCTTTCCTTGCCAAGGTTCTCCTTTCCGTCTTGGGTGCCGGGCACATAGCCAGCGCCTTCGATAATACGCGTTATGACAACGTATGTATTATTAACGATTATATGTCTAACTGAATCTACAATTCTTACTCCGGGTCTTTAGTTGGCCGTGTAAGTCTATGGAAATACCCCCGGGGCATCAAAGCGCAAATACTCATCACGAATCTAGCTATTGGGGTCAGAACTCTTACGGTGCTACTGATGCGTCCGACACTGCGAACTGGCAGCAGCGTCTTTCGTACTACTGTGGGGATGACAGCACCATCGACGCTTTCCCCGTCGCCTTTTTGAATGTGTTTTTCGGAACAGGCGGTCTGCCGTCTATAAACTTGGCCAACGTGAGCGGCAATTCAATTATTCGTTAAACTCAGGTTCTTAAATAATTGCCTAGACTTGCAACCCAACCGACAATGCTACCTTCCCCGGAACCGATCTGCCGGACTGCTCGGCCCTTGCAGCCGACGTTGAAGCATGTCAAGCGAAGGGCAAGATTGTGACCATCAGCCTCGGGGGTGCTACGGGCTCAGTCGGGTTTACTTCGGACAGTCAGGCGGAGTCTTTCGCTGACACAATTTGGAACCTTTTCTTGGGAGGAACTAGCGACACTCGTCCGTTCGGCAGTGCGGTTCTTGACGGGTAAGCTAAACCCGCTGCTTTGTGAAATATTAAGCATTAATTAAAACCCTTAGTGTTGACCTGGACATTGAGGGTGGAAGCTCGGCTTCATACCCTGCCTTCGTCAACCGCATTCGCTCGTACACGAATGCAGCGAGCAAGACGTAGGCAACGTCTTCCCGTTACGGACAACTTCCATGTTGAGCACGATACTTACAGATACTACGTGACTGCGGCACCGCAATGCCCGTACCCTGATGCTTCCCTTGGCTCTGTCCTGAACTCAGCTGAGTTCGACGCGGTTTACGTTCAGTTCTGTGAGTCTTTAGTAGTGTATTCCTTTTGGGTATAATCTGCGGACCCTGATCATATCCACTTATCAGACAACAACGTGTGTGGCCTTAACAACTACGATCTCGCGCAGGTACGTAAAAGTTGTTCGTGTATTCACGTACGATGCGAGGTCATAATGTCAACTGTTATCTAGGACTGGGACTTCGGTCTTTGGTTAGTATGCTTTACCCGATCAATACTTCTTCCCATTAACTGTTTCTATTCAGGGACAACTGGGCCAGAACTGTCAGCCCTAACCCGAACGCGAAAATCTATATCGGAGCACCTGCTTCAAGCTCTGCCGCAGGCCAGGGCTATCTCGCTGCAGCCGACCTTAACGCCATTGCCACGAAAATGAGGAACAGTTTCCCCTCCTTCGGTGGAGTAATGTTGTGGGATGCATCACAAGCATACGGTATGTAAAGGATTGCTGATGTGTCACAGTATTAGAATATTTACTCTTGTTTAGCAAACGGCCGTTACGATGTCGCGGTCAAAAACTCATTGACCGCAGCTGGCGGGACAGGGTTTACGTACCCCGCTTGCTCCGCGCCGGCGTATGTCTCGGGAACGTCTTACTCAGGTGGATCACAAGTGTCCTACCAAGGGTGAGCGCTGGCCTACTATTATATATGGTGTACGCTTGTCTGAATGTGCTCTTGCAGGTACATCTGGCAAGCGAAATTCTACTCCTCGACCACCCCGGTCAACGACCCCAATGGCGAATGGAGCGCAAGTAAGTCTGTGTGATCTGTTTTCTAAACCACTGTAAGTGATGATCATTCCCAGTCAGCGTATGCTCTGGTGGTTCAAGTACTGCACCAACTACTACATCTAAGACGACTAGTACATCCAAGACGTCAACCTCCACCTCTTCAACTTCTACCACACCGGCGAGTGGATCCTGCTCCGGTGTAGCTGCTTGGTCATCTGGAGTCGCCTACACGGCTGGAGAAAAAGTTGTTTCTGGGTAAGCTCAAAATTTTACGAATAATTCTAATTAGAGGCTTATTCTATCTTCTCAAGTGGTCATCTCTGGACCGCGAACTGGTGGACGGAAGGTGACGTTCCCAGCTGTATGTATTTTCTTGCTACATCCGCCGCTTTTTTTCTAATCTGGCCTGTTATCCAGCCACCGTCGGAGACTGGACCGATGACGGCGCATGCACGACTTCTCGCAAAATGTCTCGCTTCTTCCGGTACTGAACTCTCCATTGCCGTTGATGCGATCCTCGCGCAAGCTTGCCTCGCTCTTCGACACTGGCTGGTTGAGTC
Organism: Coniferiporia weirii; assembly: GCA_024195185.1. Lineage (NCBI taxonomy): Eukaryota > Fungi > Basidiomycota > Agaricomycetes > Hymenochaetales > Hymenochaetaceae > Coniferiporia > Coniferiporia weirii. Next base: position 133,804 of record JAKOPK010000005.1, read on the forward strand.
TGAAATTCTTTTGGGTCTTAGTGGTCTTAGTGGAGGTAAAAAATGAGTAGACTCGGTAATTATTTTCGGTCTCGTAAAGCGAATTATATATGTATGTACGAAGATCACGATGAATTTGACGGCTGCCATGATTCCTTTCGAGATTACCCTTCTCATTGCTCAAGCCCAAGTTTCGACCGAAGTCACGTACTAAGTATCTGCCACAAGCTTTCCAGGCGATTTCCTGTATGTGTGAGCACGTCCTTCAGCTGAACATGAAGAACTGAAAACCTTTGTTCAGAATAATTGCAATATTCAAGTTAATATTCAGGAAGAGTCCGGTACGTGTATGTAACAGCCACGAGCAGCGCGATGTTTTCCTTGCATGAAATGACATAATGTTGTAACTTCAATTTCAGAATTTGGACGCTCAAAATCCGAATGCATGAAGATGGATGCGTATAAATTATAAAAGCGTACAAATCAGCTTTCTCTATGGCAAAAACCCCAGACAAGGTCGATGAGATGCTTCCGGACAATATAATCGTCTCTATAAGGAACTTTCCGAATGCCGAAATCATGTGTTATTGCTTGATTCAATCCAGGACAACTTTCTATCAAACGGAAATGCGATTGTCTCTTCTATTGATATATTCTCCTCCAACATGGTGTTTTTTTTGTGAGCACCGAACCCGCATGCACATGTTTTGTTGTCTTATTTTGTTTGTATCTGGCTGGCATCCATGATGGGCGACTCGGACGCGGTCCTCGGAAGGACGCCTTCAAGTTATCACATGCGGCATTTGTATCCACTGTAGTCGGAAGCTTAATGTATCACACCTGAACGAAACAAAACATGCACAGGTTTATCTCAATCCGGCAGAATGACCTTTCTGTTCGTGTACTCGCAGAACTCAACAATCGATAATTGTAAAGCCTATAACTGAACTGGTGCAAGTTTAAGTGTAAACTTACCCGGAAAGTTACAATTACGAAACGACCGGGAGCTTTAAATATACTATCACCGTCCCCCGAATACACAGCCCGAAAAGTGTTTAGTGGCTTATTGTATATGTAGTACAGATTAATCAGATGCTTTTCATTATCATTTCTCGTATTAATCAGATATAGGGGAAATGGCGACTGATGGGAACGATGAGCAGGTACAAGGAAGCTCTACTACATACTTGTAAAAAAAAGCACCCCATACTACTAACTGCAGGGCCCCGAATATCACAAACCTTAGCCTGATCAATTGCTGACCCACTTCGCGTGATTTGAGCGATGGGGTCCGGGAAGCACAGAGTAGAGGGAAATGTCCTATACAGATTTAGCTACAGGAGCCTAATATTGATACAGCCATTGGTCGTTTCTTCCCAGCGTGTACAATATTAGGTTCATGTAGTCTTAAGGAGTCGAGCGAGCCGTTATCGCACACTCATACCGACGGCAACCGTCAAGTGCTCCCGGGCTACACAGCATCCAGAAGCACGGAGACCCAACCGCGCGAAGTAAACAGGGTGTATGTAATTGCGAAGGGAACTAAAATTAGTGAGGAGAGTGGTTGTTGACTGAGATAGAACGGTGCAGAAGCAGAGGGACTTATGCCGGATTACGAGAGCTAACGCGTGAAAGAAGGGAATTGGTGGGTGGATCGAGGTGAGATGTTATACATGGCGGGGATCACCAGCCGAGGCGGGACGCTGATTGCGGCGGCAGTAACCGCGCTTCCTCAGCGACTCTAGCTTGTGCAGCAGCGGGCCGCGTCGCCTTAACGTCGATGCTCGCTGTTAAGGCAGCCGCGTCCGTGGGTGGTGAAGATACGTCCGGTAAGTCGGGGAATTTCCAGGGTGAGCCGTCCGGACAGACCGGCGCCCCGTGAAGCATGTTAAACGTGTATAGGGAACGATCTATATTCCTCGCGCGCTTTAGAAGGCCGGTGCACAGCACCATAGCCGCATGTGCGTCGTTAGCCGCGTCTGTGGATTAAGAAAGAGGCCGATACGGGATATATTAGCGGATGAAAGGAACGGGATGTATGTGCTAGCCGGAGAGTGAGGAGACGGCAACGTACACTCCTGTTGTTTCTTCGTCAATTCATTCTCCCAATTACTCATTTGCGTCTTCCCCTTGGAAACCGAGCAATTTTCATAAGCATGAACGAGACGCGCAAGGCCTATGAAATCCCGGGCCGGGCCGGGCCACCTCGAGCGGTCAACACATCGTGCTAGATAGGAAAGCTCCAGACAGGAGTGCATGGAGACGGAATAGTCTCTGTAAAGGCGCTGGGCATCACCTTAAAGCAGAGTTAGCGACCATACAAGACAAGGTCCGTAAGGGCATGCCTGAGATATTGACTCCGGCCTTAATAATGTTCTTGTCGTTTAGGAAGCTGGCTAATTTATGTGGAAATTCTACAACCCAAGCTCAGCGGGCTTGACAATACTCTCTAACACAAAATTCCACTCACTCTCCATTGCCTTGACCTGCAAAAGTAATATTTTCTGCCCCATGGAAATTTGCACGACGGCGACCGGGTTGTCCGGACCCCCACTTACGAATGTCGGCCGCCATTCTAGGTCAAAACCCGCTATGCGCATTCCATTATCCCCATGCACAAGCAATTGCTCAAGTTCCTCATTTGCTGTGACGTGGTCTTTGATATAAACGACTGTCGCCGGCGTTCCTGGGCGTGCAGCGTACGAGTAGGCCGGCAGATTAGCAAGACTGCTCTTCCTGAAGGCGGACGCGCCGAGGAAGGGCTCAACAGTTGTAGTGTAGGTCGAGACCGCGTAGTCACCGACAACAGACGTGGAAGCTTCCAAGATGCCCATCTCAGCCTTGGTAGGGAATTTCGGGCGTTGCGTGTATGGTGCAGAGCCAAATCGCGTCCCAGTTCTCTCCATTTCCACCGTCCTGACCTCCGCCCTTTTATCCAATGCTCTGCCCTTATCAGGCCCCCTTGTGCTGTGCGTGCTCTTGGCTCGATTCGCATCTTTGTTTCGCCCTTCGGAACCTGGAGTCATTTGTGACCAATGAGAGGAATACAGAGCACCAGCACTGTCCCCCTCTACACCAGATTGGAGGAGCCCGGGAACGCGCCGCCTAAGAGAGGAGTCATGCTGGGTCGCAATAGGCAGCGAACGCGACTGGAACAAAAGCCGGCACTGGTACAGGGGTAACTTGTAAGTGGATAAATCAGTGCCATGACCGGGTGCGCGGCTTTTCATCCAAATGCGCAGTCCTGTAAACAGTTTTGAGGACATCATCTGGCCCCGAAAGGCGCGGAGAGCACCTTTACTGTCACCGAGTGCACAGTCTGCACCGCCTACCGTTAATAAACATTGATCACAGGCCTCATTTTTGCCATCTCCATACCTATTTCCCGGTACTTGCAAGTTGCAAGCTGCAGCCGCCGAAGCTTGTAAAGTAATTGCGATCCTAGCAGGGCTATTTCCGTGATTACCAACGCTATAGGGCTTACAAATCCAAGTCGTCACGGGCCAGTTTCTTTCACTTGGCTTTCCGCTTCATCGATGAAATGTCGGTATTCAAGAACGATCCCTGGCACCGCGATGACTCAATTACGAACGATGAAATGTCGCATTTCAAACACGTAAACAAAGGTTCAAACAGTCCTGCCGGACCGCATCCGAACATCGGATTCCAAGACTTTCGCTGAGCGACGCGCAACATCCGGTACGCCGACGCCCGCTTGCCAAGGGACTTGACCCAATACACGTTGAGTTTTGCCTTCCTGATGTATCAAAAATGCGTTTGCTGGCCAAGAAGTCTGGAAGGAACATATAGAAAAGGAAAAGACAAAAGGGGAGCAGGTTGAACACAGGGGCAGCGGTCATGGCTTGGCGCCAGCCATTCATAGGCCGGTTGGATTACGGATTAACAAAACGGCGGTTAGTGAGTAATGTTGTTCCAGGAATAGGGCTGGCATAACTGCGATATGCGGACGCAAGGCAGCCACGGACCGGGGGCTTTGCTTTGCAAATGATAGGTTTGAGTTTGGGAGAGTAATAAGTATGACACTGGGCGCGGATATGGAACAGGTGGTCTTAGGGCCCAGGACTGTTGGGTAAACGTGAATGTATGCTCCTCGGAAAGAGGCAAAAGGAGGCGACGGGTGTATTTATTTATAGGACCCCTGATGTCTTGGCCTATATCAAGCGAGGCACCGGTACCGCGAGTGACGGATAAGGTCGGGGACGCTTGGCTGGCGAACTGGATACCAAGATGAAGGGACTAGTACTGCTAGTATACGAGGACGAAGAGTAGGGGTGGACGGTAGGCGGTACTTGGGTGGGAGTATGGGCATAGGTGGTTGGAGTGCGGGAGACAACCCGGGGACGAGATGTGGGATATAAATAAAGATGCTGGAGTGTTCCCACGATGTTCGCCCGGTACGCCATAATTAGACATCATGATGGGATGCGATTGCACATCACACAAGGCGGGTGCAGGAATAGATCGAGCAGCACAATGATAGTGAGCAAGTCCGCGAACGAAAGACAAGGACAGACAGAGTATTTGGAGGGAGGGATACGACGAGTAAAGGGAGAGAGAGGGGAGAGAGGCAGCTCTGATAATAAGAATAGCGGAAGCCCAAAAGGGAAGGGGTAGCGGGCGAGGCCGTAAAAAAAGGAAGCGGCCGGAAAGGGAAACTCTTGGCAGACTAAATATAGTACAAATTAGACAGAGCCTCCAGTTCCAGCGTCAGACTCAAAAGAGAGCACGACTAGTCGGCGATCCAAAGCCCCCCATTCGCCCTCCGCTCGTCCGTCTCTCCTCCATCCCCCCCTCCTCCCATGAACTCCCCGCCCTACTCCAGCTCAGAGGCCTCTCTTCCGCCCAACATCGCCCCCAACGGCATCACCCCTACAATGCGCTCCCTCCTGGCCTCCACATGGCAGGTCCTCGACCAGGTTCGTTTCCTCTCTCATCTCCTTCCGCTGGCGCCCTGCTCACAAAGTCTTCTCTACACAGCCTCCCCCGCCCAGCCTCCGCGAAATACTCGCGGCATACAAGCAGAAGGGTGATGGCGATCGTGAAATGCTTCTCGCCATGCTTAACGCGAAGAGCTCAGAGGACCAGGTTGGCCGTCTCAACTTGGTAGCAACTTCGTCCTCTTCTAACTTTTTATTTTTGTTCTTGTTAACAGCGTCTTGCTTCTCTGGCATCTCTCCGACGCACGGTACTAGATGTCTGTCGGACAACAGAGACGCCGTCGTCTCCTCAGTATGATGCACCAGCACAGGCTAGCCCCCACCTCGCTCATGAACAGTACTGTTACTCTCCTGCGGCGTACACGCCCTCGGCATCCCATCAGCAAATGGCCCACTCTCCGCAGCTCGCGTCTGCCCTCGCGTTTGATTCTCCGCCTCCATCCACACAAAAGACTACATTGCCGTCGATGCGTTTGCGACCCTCAAGCTCAGGCGCCGGTGTAAGCACGGCCGAGCCGCAATCTCGGCGCAAGCGTGCTCGCCTCTCGCAGTCTCCCAGCTCGGCGTCCCAACAGCCTTCTCCCCAGTCATCTGAGCACACCCGTCCGCATACTGCGTCCCCAGAGGCAGAGCTTCCACCGTCTCCATATTCGTCTACACGGGAGCGCAGTGTGGGTCCAGATAGCGACCATCCTGCTCAGCAGCGAGAGCGCGGGGCAATGGCGATAGGTTCCCTTTTATCAGGAGGCGCAAACGGAGTAAAGCCCGAACGGGACGACTCATGGACGTCGCACCGTGAACGGCGGGTTGGCCGGGACGAGTCATCACGTTCAGTGAATGCTTCATGATTAAACACCATTGGTGTTACGTCCATTTCTTGTCTTTATTAGCGACCCCTCAGCCATTCACCTGCCCTACCCTTACTCTCCATTATTGCCTATTTTCCTCAGTCCTCGTCTCTTGTTGCGGGCCATGTGTCTGCTCAGCCGTGCGCGGTGAAGATAATTTATTATGTCCATTGCTGTACGATTAGTCTCCGAGTTTCCTCACGAGTCGTAACTGTATCGTAATTGTCGTAGTACCTTTGCCTTGCCCTCTCCGTTTTGTCGCTTATCGCATAATTGATGCTCTTCGTGCACTTCTCGTTATCGCGGTCGTCACACCCTTCTTCACTTTGTTCCCTAGCGTGCAAACAAGGTTGGCGGTTGCTTGGCGCCCAGAGTAAAAACCGCCTTGAAGGGCAACGTATTTCCCTCTGTGCTCCTAGGTTTTCCCCCGGGTCCGATATCCATACGTATGGGCCGGGTATTTTGGGTTCTCTTGGCCGACGTGCCCGCGAAATTATCTTGCACACAGGCGGACTAGAGCACCTGGTAGCTGCCAAGTGGGGAGGGCCAAGTAATTCTGAGCACTATAGATAGCGCGCAATTGAGTTAATAGTTATGCGTGGTTCCGGATTCATGACTTAAGAATATCGCGAAGCGCAGACAATGAATGGCCCTGCGACGACGCCTCGATTGAAGGTTTCCAAGTATAACACGCCACAAGCCCGCGGAGCCGCACGGACGTGATGGTACGTTTCTGGGCTAGAGGAACCCACAGCCTAATGATGGCATCCCCAGAGGCTGTTAATAGCCCATCAGTGTTTGGAAGAGGACAGACACGGGCGGCGTATCGCATCACGCTATTTAAAAGATGCGCCTAGAATAAATCAGGAGATCATCCGAGTTGATGCCGCTGTATTTCATCAGGCTCGATCAATTCAGCGAGTGCCCGGAGCGGGTGTAAGGGAGAGGGAGCGGGTGACTTGGACAGACTTCCAAGACACGTACACGCACAATGCGGTGCTCCGGGGAGGCGAAAGTGCCTTCACTAACCGCGCGAAGGCGGAAGGGAGGGAGGGTGGGGTTCGATAATGGGTGAAAGCCCACACCATATTTGTCGTTCTAGTCTCTGTTTAGCATGGGCAAAAGCGTTAACGCCACTCTAAGTCCGCTCTAGGGCGACACAGCCTGGGACATACTTGTAAGAGGATATTCATAGCCATATCCCGGCCAGTGCCAGGCGCGTAGTGTATCTACGAATAGGTGCAATTATAATATCGCGCTCACACCCTTTTCTTCCCATTGCTGTCCTAGTTCGGTGGCTGTCACGGGTCTTAAAATAAGGCATTGAATGTCTCGCGCGGTATATGCGAAGAATGTACCGGTGAGAGCAGGAGCGCCCACTGGTCCCAAGATTTAAGGGCCGCTGGACATTGAATGCACACGAACGGCGAGCTTTGTGCCGTACACCTTCCTATGAAAGCCCAGCGAGGCCAGTAATTTGGTCAAGAGGTCAGGCGCACTGTTTCTCCCGAGTACGAAGTCATTCCAAGGGATCCGTGAGTTCAAATTTGTCCAGTTTGACAAAGTTCAGGGGACATGGCAAGAATAAGAAAGCGGGAAGGACTCTATGGCACGAGAAACGAATCGTTTGAAGCCGGGCTGTTGGATTAGATAATCTTGCTTCATGCGGTATGTCGATCACAAAATGGATTACGGATATGGGTACCGCGGTCCATCCCGGCTCCTGCCAGTACTACATGCAGCAAAGCACTGGCAGCAGCCTTCAGAGCCTCCTTCACGATGCACCCCCTCAGCCTGCCTCCTGCCGCGTTGCATCTTTAACTATAAACTGGGGTCAAAACTTGTGTATCTGTATGCATATGAGAGCTCCAACACTACTGTGACCAACACCATCTACCCTTTAGTTTTCTGTTTCTTGGACTGCTTTGGTATCGCTATTCCCTTCGTAACTCCACGTTTCGTGTTCTCCGGCGCTACGCTTTTGGTAACTGACCTGGAAGACCTCTCAAGCAACCATGCATATCTCGTTCTTTCCCTCGCTCGGCTCGCGCACCGGCGTTCCCATCTGTGCTACTAACTCAATCAAGTCCGATACGGCGCGCGCTACGTTCACCGCACGCCTGTCTCCGTTCGACTACGAGGAGGCGTTCAACTCGGGCGTGCGCATCGAGCTGTGGACGAATGTGCCTGGTAACGGCTGGCGCGACGGCGACTGGGGCGCTATCGCATTTGAGGAGGTGCACGCTGCCGCGGAAGTGCACCTTGAAACTAATGGGAGCCTTGAGACACCCGAACTCCGCATTTCCGGCGAGGACACACTATCACCCCCGGCTGCGGGAATCACCGGTGTGCATGTTTTCCGCGCTGCACTTTCTCTCCCGCGCACCTCCGGAAAGACATTTGCCTTCACGTATCGGCTCGTGTACCCTAGCGGGATCTGCTGGCTTGGCTCAGATCGCAACAATGGCGTAATCGAGCCCGTACCCGGCAGCGACGTATTTGAAGAGAATGGCGAGTGGGAAAGACACGAAAAGGAAAGAGTCTTCTTACTTGAGCAGGAACGCGATGTCGAAGAAGACATTGGCGTGGGATGGCTAGATGTGGCCTCGTGGAAATGGAGTGGTTGGGCATTGGATGGGTCGAGGTGGGTAGAAACTAAATCCCGGATAAAGCAACCCGCAAATCAACTCAAATGATATACAGCGTTTGGCCAATTTCGGATTTTCTGCAAGATGCCAACAGGAAGGCCCGTCTGATCTATCTCGTTCCCTCTCCGATAGAAGAGACAATTCTGGTTCCGCGGGCGCAATTATTTCGATCTACCTCCTGGCTTTCCCCAATCTCCATTTCGCCTCAAGGAAAGGTCATCCTGCACTTCTCCGAAGAGGGCACGGTCGAGCGTAGGGCACACAATGTGGATTCGGCGAATAATTTACGTCTCCTCCAGAGTGAAATCATTTCTTCGTGCCCTGCGCCGGAGGTTTTCAAATTGAAGGATAACTTTAACACGATCTTCTTCTCACAGAATAACGATTCCGACACACCTTCGACCATATACGCGCAACCGCTGACGATCCCGGCACGTCGCAGTGCCTTTGTACCACAAAAATTCCTTGATGTTTTTACAAAAGACTCGCCCGTGATTTCACTTTACAGTCGCGAAACACAAGATGCGTTGTTCATCGATCGTTCCCAGCCCGCCCATGGAATCCTTCTTAGACTGGGAAGAGCTGGCGGGAATTTTGACATTAGTCCCGCCTACGCTTTGGGTGATGATTCGTCTTCAAAAATGCAGGTCTCTTTGACGTCTCATGGTGTGAGGCCGGAAGGATCTCGCGCTTCTGAGGAAGTTAAGAACCCACTTCCGACGCCGCCCTCGTCGCCTACCCACAAGCCACGGCATACCGTCAGCTTCTCGCTCCCCTCGGAAGATGCTGTTGAGCAGGCGAGGCTTCGGAGGCATGTACAGCAAACTTCCACTTCGACCTACAGTGAGAAAGAGGACGCGTCGCGGCTCCGGGGACCGTTCAGTGTGTTGCAGCGTGTTCAGGCTGTCGCAGGAGACGAGCAGGTTAAGGCTTTTGTGCTTAACTTGTTAAAGCTGATAGCCCGAATGCTGGGCATTGCCGTTCTACGTCTCTTCATGTTCGCCTTCCGCTCCTTGGGGGCGACGAGGCCACAAGGGAGCTCAGAAGAGGAAGTTGTGCCGATTAATACTACAAGCGGAAGCGCACAAAAAGGGACAACCGAGCGGCAGGGAGAAGCGTCTGCGGACGTGGATTCTGATTTGGGTTCGGGCACCAGGCCTGAGAGCGAGGTGGCAGTGGCGATCGCAGCTCCACGGCCGACTGAGTCTAGCCACAGCGTCAGTGGACCGCCGTCGTCATCTCACCACAGCGGTGCGAATGTGGCGCGTTCTGGTTCTGGAATACGGGTGCTCAAGTGGATTCTACCCGCCGACGGCGCACCGGCGGTTCTTGTCGTGCGCCCCCTCGGTTCTGTTGCCGAGAAAACTGGGTTCCCCGGCACAGGCGTGAGTACCGCCGAGGTGGATATCGAGCTGGACGGAAAACGCGTCGAGTTGTCTACGGTCGTGCGCAGTGCCGTAGGAGGGACGAGCGTATACGAGATTGCGCGGCCCGGTGGGATGTCTTCGGTGCTCGAGGTCATGCCGAGAACGCAAGGCTAGGGCTAGATAGTAGAGTGGATCTAGCTATTATGTAGGACTGCTTCGTAGGCGCGCTGCTTTTGCGCCATTACTTCCATGTACACAGTATAAGTGGCTCGATTATTACCAAATGCGCACATAGTGGCCGGAAGACGCCTCGGAAGGAAGGCTCGGGGTTCGGGAACCTGCTTCGGAATGGCCGGATCTCTATCCCAATTACGTAAACAATTGTATCGTCAAAAATAGTAAGCTCGTAGGTCCAATGACGCGCACTCCGACTCTCCACCATATATGTAGTAGTAAGCATGCGGGGTCAGCCTCGATTAATTCCCTCTGGCACGTTTCTCTCCTTCACACATACGCGCAAGGAATATTTTACTTTCTGGCTCTTCCCAAAGTGCGGGCACCGCATTTCGGTTTGTTCTCACTTTTTCATTTCCTGATACTATCATTTATCACGTTCGGCTGTTTTATTCTTCGACTCCACACCATAATCACCTCCTCAATTTCATCACGAGATTTATATTATAGACTCGCCCCTAATCGCTTTTCAACTCTCCGCCCACCGTCCCCCCTTACGCTCGCCCCTCCCCGTCTCCAGCATTTCGTCCATCCCATCCAAAGGCAGAAGCAACTGGTGCAGCAATGGCTGATGAGGTTGAGCAGGCCAAACGCCGCTACTCGGACGAACTCGCCGCATATACACTCGAACAGTGGCGCATCGCATGCGTTGCGCTGCACAATAAACAGGCAACCGCATCAGCCGACGGTCCATCCACTGAGGACGACCCCAAGCCGGCAGCAAACGGCGCGCGCTCGCGCGATGGTTCCCCGGGGGCCTCCGATTCCAGTATCCTTGCAAAAGACTTTGCAAAGATGTCTGCGGTTGACAGTACCGCGTAGTCGTCAAATTGACATCCTTTGAGCCGTTGATTTCCCTTAAAGGTGAGGGGATTAGTGTAGCAACGACAGCGTTTTTTCGACCGGCTGACAATCATCCCTTCAGCACCCTCGCCAACGCGAGTTCATTATGTAAAAATCTGCAATCCTCTCGCTCCTGGAACCCCCCTTCCCATATACACCTCGGTTGGGCATGTAATTTTAACCGATAGGCGTCGCGCGCGTGTATACCCTCGCCGCAGTATTGCTACCCACCGTGTCGCGGGCTACGCATTGTATTATAGTCTTCATTATTCCTATCTTGCGAGTTCCCGCCAAAACACCTTTTAGGACGCTGTAGAACCATACGTGCCTACAAACATATCACCTACTCTGTGTCAATTAGACCTGTAGCATAATCTTTATAAAAACTGTGAGCTCCACTTGAAGGAGTACATACATACTTATGCATAGCGTGTAGAAATTGTAACTCTTGATTCTTGACTTCCCGCCGTCTCTTTCGCCCGAAATCTGGCGAGAATATCGGCGGCACTAGTGAAAGTAGTGTCACAACCGCACTGGTCTATGTTCCCGTCTTTACTCCGGTAAATGGGGTGCCTTGCGTAACGAAAACACATGAACAGTTCACGCCGAGAGGCTTCCAGGAGTGAGCGATTTGTATTAATGTCGTACTAAGAGACTATCCAGTAAAAGAAGCTCAACAGGGAGCTGGAAAGTTTATGTGGAGCTTTCAAGGCAGAAGCGGGAGCTGGAGTGGAGCAATTCACATCTGGTCGATTAGTCGGACCACGTCCCAGCTCCTAACAGACCGACCCAACACGAGCTGGAGTCATCTTGTAAGAGGCCTAGCAGGAAGTGCAAGACCGTTACGCCGTCCCCACACCTCACGTTAAAGGAGAAGTGATGCCTGAGTCGTTGCAATTCCCTGACTAACTCGGCTACGTCGCTATCCTTTGGGGAAACTTTGAACATCGACGGAAGCTTCGTATCTTCTGTAAGCATGACTGGAGTAATCTAAGCAACGATAGGGTGAATAGAAAAAACATAGTTAAAATTCAATGCGCGTGATTAACGGGAGAAGGGGGGATTCTGTGGGGAATTGATAGCGTACCTTAACGTCACTGTCCTCTGTGGAGAGCAGCGCTCCTAAACCCAAGCAGGTGATGATCGTTCTTGCGTTCTTTGTTTGGTTGTTCGTGATATCAATAGAGTCACTATGCACGTTAATGCACAAGCCGATGTCCCCGTACTCATCGCTTTCGCTTGTATGACCTGCGAGCACACTTGAGCACGAGTGCGCAGCGGCGGTGGCGCGGGCGGAAGCTGCGAGAGCAGTCGCAAACCTCAAACTTGATGGGGCGCCTACGCATGGGGAGCCCTGCGAGTATGGGACTCCGCAAACAAGTGTGAGTGACTGGAGGTCGACTTCGACGCGTCCCTGATTCGAGGGCGAGTGGATATCGCGAACGAGGGTGAGTGTGTTCAAAGCAGAGTCGTCGCCCGCAGCGCTTGAGATAAGCGAGTTCGTGAGGTCACAAAGTGATATACATCCCGGATTTTCCATCTTCCCTGTAGATTGGGTTGTCCCGATATCGGCGTGATGGTGAGCCGTTGAGAGAGTTAACTTAGGCTCAATAATCGGAACACCTGAGGGAACTGGCAAATCCCGGATCGACGCAATCCAATCATAATATGTGGCACGTGACTGTCACATGAGTCCCATCGATTCCTTCTCTTCAGCTGGGGAATTAAGGACGCCGCGGCTCGAATAAATTGCTCTATCCCCTCTTTCTCCGTCTCGCGAAGATTTATAGCAGTACCGGAGTTAAAGACGTATCTCAAAAGCAAGCCAAAGACGTTTTATCACTATCCCCTTCGTCTTGACGTCCCTGTACGCGCGCGTATAATCACTCGAGCTACAGGCTTCGGGTCAGAATAACACAACCACCGACATATCCCATTTCGCATCTTGGATCTTGTGTACGGCATAATGTTCAAAAAATACATTTCCGCGTCAGCGCCTTCGCTGCGGCGATATCTGGCTACCCATGCGCCTGCGCCTGCTTCCACGCCTCCGACGCGCCATGACTGGACGAAGCAGGAGATCCAGCAAATATACGACACACCCCTTCTCGGCCTCATCTTTCGTGCGGCTGCTGTGCACCGGGAATACCACAACCCAAGCAAAATTCAGCTCTGTACGCTGATGAATATCAAGAGTGCGTAAACTCTTTAGACGAAAAATCTGTCAGCTTATTTTTATGTCTCCCCCCCGGACGTACTTAGCCGGAGGCTGCACCGAAGATTGTTAGTACAAATCAAGCTACTGCATCGCTTAATTTCGTAATTCCGAGCCGCTGACGCCGTCCGCGCAGGCAAGTACTGCTCGCAGTCTTCGCGTTACTCGACCGCGACGAAGGCGGACCGCCTCGTGGACATTGAGCCTGTGCTCGAGGCCGCTCGCAAGGCGAAGGAGAACGGAAGCACGCGGTTCTGCATGGGAGCAGCGTGGCGGGACCTCGCCGGCCGCAAACGGGGCTTCGAGCGCATATTGGAAATGGTGCGCGAGGTACGCGGGATGGGCATGGAAGTATGTACGACGCTGGGTATGCTGTCGCCTGCACAGGCCAAACAGCTGAAAGAAGCGTCAGTATTTCCGGGAGTTTGTCGCGAGGAACCCCCTAACTAGGTTTGTAGCGGTCTGACGGCATATAATCACAATTTGGATACTTCTCGCGAATTCTACCCCCAGGTAAGCAGTTAATATTTTTATGTAAGGTCATTATTCCCACATAGCATCCAGGTCATAACCACACGATCGTACGACGAACGCTTGGATACCATCTCTAACGTCCGCGATGCAGGCATCAGCGTCTGCTCGGGCGGAATTTTGGGACTTGGGGAAGCGAAAGAAGATCGCGTTGGGCTTATCTGGGAGGTCTCAAAGTATGTTCCCAAGGGTTTTATTTCGCGCCCACCGCTCAACGATGTAGTATGCCGGAACACCCTGAGTCATTTCCTGTAAACGCCTTGGTTCCTATCCCTGGCACTCCTATGGAGTCCAATGAAGTGAGTCTGGGGCCGATCGGCTAACTCGGCGATTCTAACGTGTGCTACTTTAGCCTGTATCTGTGCACAACTTGATCCGCACGATCGCGACTGCACGTATTGTATTACCCACGACGATTATCAGATTAGCTGCTGGCCGACAAACTCTGGCCGAGTCGGAACAGGCAATGTGCTTCCTTGCCGGGGCGAACGCGGTCTTCACGGGCGAGCAAATGCTAACGACGCCATGTACGTCGAAAAAATTTCTTTAGTCCTTTCGGAAGACAGGCTGATTTTTTGTTGTTGTATGGGAATTTGCAGGCTCACCATGGGACGAAGTGAGCTTTTCCTTCCTTTTCCCTGACGCAGCGTGCTAAGGCTATTTTTTCCTCAGGATAAGGCGATGATGGATCGCTGGGGCCTGGAAGGAATGGGTAGCTTCGAGCAGGCGAGTGTTTCCAGAAAAGAAGAGGCGCGTTGGAGTGCAGCAGATGGAGTCAAGATGGGTGTCATGAAGGAGGTCGAAGAGACACAGCGTCCTGTGATATCAGAAGCATAAGAGGGCTGTCGCGTGCACCCAGGGACAGCGACCTTTTCGACTGACTGTTCTGTTCGGTGGACATTGTGGCGTATTCTGTATGGTATATTCGAAAGTAAGGAATAGAATGCAGTGGGGTGTATGCGTCGGCCTGGAGGCGTGCCTTGGCGTGTCCGTCGAGCGGAAGCGCCTTGGGTGGCTGAGCCCGCTCAAATAGACGCTGTCAATATTAAATTACTGGTCATGCAGATCCGACTCTTCGCTCGTCACGATTAATATTAATATTTCCTTTCAGCCGCACCGCCCACGCCTCTCGACAGTCCCCGACCCAAGCCTCCGCTTCGATGTTAACGTCTCGTCCGTCCCATTCCCCAATATGCGCTGCTGATGGATATTAACCGTACCCAGCTCGCACCTCCCGCTAGCTTTCGGGATTACATATCCACTTTCCGTCCCCACCCCGGCCAAATTAAATCATCCTTGCTTGCTATCTTCCACGCTTTGAATCCCATGTCTGGAACGCACCACTTTTTGAAAAAGTACTAGCACCGGACATGTTTTTATATAATGGCCCGCTCTGGGAACTTACAAATCCTCCCCGGCTGGTGCGCGCCCAGTCCAAGTAAAACTCATCAAAGTCTTGTCCGGAATTCATCATCGCTCTTGCTGTCAACATGTACCCGGGGGGCGAGGCCTCAATGTCATATCCAGACGATACACAAATCTATCTTTCCTCCCCGACGGGCACTGCATCCTCAGGCTCTGGCTACTCCGAATCTGTCCTCGGCACATCTTGGGCAAGCAGCAGCATGTCGAGCAGCCGGGTCTCTGTCTCGAGCTTCGGCTCCGCGATGAGCTCGTGCTCGCAACCATTCTCTACACATATGATGGATCCATCGAATTTCCAGATACCTCAAGCCCCAACTCCGAGGGCACGTCCACCACATGCACCACAGAGGTGAGCGGACGTACATATGAGAGCAACCTTAGTCTCATGCTTTCGTTCACGTTCCTGACCTGTTTTATTCCGTGTACCAGATATGTCGCACTCTCTACCCAGTACGTTTATGCAGAGACACATCGCATGTCCATATTGGCGTGAGTATCCGCATTTTTTTATTAGGCTCTAGTATCTGTCGCCGCCTTACCCACAAAATTGTTTCCATTTTTTTAATTCTGCTATCCTCGCCTTCTACAGGAGGGTTGCTATCACCGATTATAGAGGAAACGTCCTCTATGACACCTTTGTGCGTCCGACGTCAGTACTCAAACACTTGAATTCGAGCCATCTTCGACTTTTTGCATACACGATATCGAGTATCGAGCATCGACGTTGATTTCATGTGGGTTAGGCACCAGGTTGCAGATTGCCGTCCTCTTATTACTGGGTTGCAAATTGAACATTTGTATCTACCATCTGGTGAGTCTACGCCGCGAAATTTCACTTGCTATGTAACCTAATATGTTCTTTCTATAGCATCGGAGATAACGATAGTTCGGGAGCACGTTTCGGCGATCACGCGCGGCAAAATCATCATCGGACACTCGCTTTGGATTCACCTTTCGGCGAGTCACTTTCAAGTCGATCCCGGACCCGCATATAGGCAATCCTTTCTGACTTACAGCCCTATTGCTCCCGTTCCCTCCATTTGCAGCTTCTCGGGATGTGTCACCCCGCTATAGATACACGCGACGTTGCTCTTTTTCTTCCCTTCCACCGGACTCTGCGTTCCTTCACTGTCACTCCTCTCAAGACACTTGTCTCGCATTTAATGCGCAGGAAGATAGGACAAACTTACGAGCATCCGGTGAGTTCTTATGCACGTACAGGAGATTTGTTCAATAAGGTACCGACTGTGAATTGCACCCGACGTTGAAAGCTGGAAGACGCTCGCGCCGCACTTGATCTGTTCCGCTCATACGAGGATCCCTGGGAGGACGAAATCAGGACGGGTGGATGGCCGTGCGCACTTCCCCCTTCAGCGTTTAGTCGCTGCTTCTCCTAATCTGAATACAACCGAGCTCGCCGGTCCCTGAGTCGTTGTCATATACATACCGTATATTGTCCGTAATCGTATGCATAGAGGCTCATGCATGCGCCACTGCAAATTCCAAATTCGAACGGACCTTCCTTCCATCCCCTTGACCAATCATCCGAACCACCTTATGTACTTATATCATTATCATAAACGTATGTATCCTTACAACATGATTGCAGACCGGGGGGGTTCTCCATGTTTTTTTATAATGTTAACGGGTTTATGGTATTTATGCACGTCGACTTCCAAAAGAGGATGAATCTGATGTACCTAAACCCCAGCTTCGGGTTTGTCCTATCTTTAGCACAGTTCTTGATTTGCAGGCTCTGCGGCCAAAGTCCACATTCGCGTGCTGCTTTCGTGACACCGACATGGCCGCAGAACAATCCTCTCAGGTTATCACCATAGGCCAACCATCTACCAGCTACTCGATATACATGGACGGCGTCAACGGCAGGCGTCGGCCTATGGCGAACGGTGCCGGCCACACCGAGTACTGCTACCCGTCGTTCGCAACGTCCGACTCGGACGAGTCAGAGCTTCCTGCTGGCGTCTCGCGGGGAAACTGGGGAAGGAAGACCATGAAGGGGGCGCGCTGGGTGCGTAGGGGGAAAGCGGTAGCTTGGGGTCCAAGCAAGGGCGAATGGGAGGTGCGTAATGGCCTGCGTTTTGCACCGTGCGGCAATCTGACGAACCATATATAAAAACATATTGCATCTTTAGGCGGAGGAACGTGCACGGAAGCGGTTGCGACTGCTGACGGAGCCGCCTCGCTCGCCGTCGCCGCCAACGCTGAGCCACCTGCGCGAGACGAGTCCACCGCTGGGCGCGCCGTACGCACGGCCGGCAGACGCACATGGGAGCTACGCGGCCTTTGTGCTCGACCCAGCGATGGCGCACTCCT
This sequence comes from Coniferiporia weirii, assembly GCA_024195185.1. NCBI lineage: Eukaryota > Fungi > Basidiomycota > Agaricomycetes > Hymenochaetales > Hymenochaetaceae > Coniferiporia > Coniferiporia weirii. Next base: position 151,186 of record JAKOPK010000005.1, read on the forward strand.
ATCGCACGCACCTGCTCTCTGACCTGCAGCAGACAGCCGAAAATCTCGCCCAAGGAGAGGCGGCGCTGACCCGCGCACTGGGTCGGCTGTGGAAGGTCCTCAGCGAGGAGGAGGAGATGGCTGATGACGGGAGCAGGGATGCTGAAGGGACAGGCGCAGCGAAGCGCGAGGAGGGGGAATATGAAGATGACGATATGTCTGAGCGTGGGCGGAGGCTGGCACGTGCGCCGGACGTGACGCCGCCGTCGCACAAACTATTCCTGACGCCATTTCCGAACGGCGGGACGAACATGCTGGAGCCCTCGCACTTTGGGAGCCCTCAAATGCAACTAGAGAACATGGAGAAGTCGTTTGGGACCCTTTGGGAGCTGCAGGACGATTCGCGAGAGTATGTGGACAGGCTGGGGGAGATCCGGGAGAGCCTAGGAGACGTACGGAGGCAGCGGGACGTGCTTTGGACGAAGATACGTGAGCAAGCCCTTGAGGAGCTGAAGACCGTCGAGCAGCAGGACGTGGATGCGGATGCGGATGCCGAGCTCTGAGCGTGGTCGGGAATATTTATTGTATTTTATTGTATTTTTTCTATAAAATCGTGATCGCTCGGGTGCCGTGCTGTACTATATATCGGTAGTAAGATGACGTATAAGCATGACTGTGGCGGTGCTGCCTCAGAAGGTCTTGGTTTCTCAGCGGCAGGTTTAAATTTACCATGCATGTTTCTCCCTCCTACTCGAATATTCAAAGACAATGAATCCAACTAGACAGCACCTCCCAGACATCTCAAGGCTGACGATAAATGGACACCATGGTCCCCCGGCGGTCGATATTCCCGATGACATCGCCCACCCGAGCGTCAGCGACCCCGCCGCCGAGCGTCTGAAGACCTATGTCAAGAGCCTCCCGTATTCAGTCGAGCCAAACTCGCACATGCAAAATATGCTAGACTCTATCCTCACCCGCCTTGTTCAATGCGTGCGTGCAAAGGACTTCGACCCGGGCTTCCTCCAGTGGGACAGCATGCTATCTTAGTGAGTGCTTGCGTTGTCTGTTATGCCTGTAGGATTTAGTGCTCACGCAGTCCACAACTCTAGCTGGTCCATGCTAAAGTACCCAATGCCCAAGCCCAAGCGTATCGCGCTCGTGAAGCTATACTATGAGCTCGCCGTCATGCCAGGCTTGCCATCAAATGTCTTGGCCGTCGTCGCAGAGGCGCTGAGCTACTTTACCCGCTCGAAGGATAAACTATCCATTGCAGATGTGCGTCTACCTTGGAAGCCCATATACAAGCTCCTATCAAAGGAGCTGTTCTTGAGCAGACGGAAGTTTGAGATCAAGTTCGTCCTGGTAATTCATTCGCTTTCCCGTTTATGCTCACCGAATACCGTTTGTGAATGTACTTTTTCTTCTTTTGTTACCTCATTCAGCCAATTGCCTGCATACATGGGCTACATGCTCGACTCCGTGCGGCGATTCTTCCATCCTGCGGCAATTGATGAGATGCTCGAGACATTCTTGCCATCTATGAATGGAACCAATCTAAATGTAAGCTTCCAAGCTCATGCTGTTTGTTTATAGAATTTGCTCACATTCACAAAATAAAAAAGAGCGTATTAGCTTCTGAGTATTATTTGCTGACGTTTTTACCGCTGACACATCCTCAAACTTACTTGCCCATGCTCTTCCGCGTATGGGAGTCAATGAATTCTTATAATTTCGACGAGCGGATGTTGCACTTCCTTGCGCAGCTCGCCGAAAAGCATGTCGATCCTTCCGTTAGCGATCCGGAAAACATTACGGACTTACCGGATGACGCGCGCTCCGAGGACGAGGGTAGACCGAACTGGTCAACAGAAGACTTGAAACAAGACGGGCCTTGGCAAGGCATTCACAAGGACGTTGGCATATTTACGGAGAACGAGTGGAACCTTATTATGGTCAAATGTCTTGCGTCGATGGGTTTGCTTGCTTTTATCTTCCATTCTTTTACCATAAAATAATGAAAGACCACCAGAAATCCCTTTGGCGGATACGGGGTCTCTAACGACAGGACCCTCAGTTGATAACCAGGCGGGTTTTGAAATAGGTCGTTTACGCAAGTCGACCTGGCGAATTTGTGCGTACTTGAAAACCTACTTGTCGCTTGTCCTCACTTCTTCATCTATTGTATAGTTTCCCTAGCGCGGATTATAGTGTACTCAATGGAGCCAGACAGCATACCCATTCCACCATCCGGAATATCGACACCATGGACTTCTGGATTCATGACGCCCGAGTCGGACAACAACTTGGGCGATTATTTGTCTGCACCCCTAGGTGGCAAGCCCCGCGCAAAAATGCGAACATACCTGGCAGGATCGAAAGCGCTTGACTCGCTCGCTCGGCTGATAATGTCGACGGAGAGCTTCTTTCATCCGAACAATTCTGGATCTTGGACAGCCGATGTATGTCCATTTGCGTGTATCATTTATGTTGGTTTCTTTGCTGATACCGATTTCTTGTCAGTTAAGTGCATTCATCAAACATATTGTTTACGAATTCAACAAGCGTAAGCAGTAGTTTCCTTTACCACTGCTTTTACATTGCTTAATTTGATTTAGGCTGGTTCGAGGAGCAACAACCCGAGTGTAAGACACCGGTGGTGCGTTGATGCTTATTTCGACTGCTTTTTCTTTGTGGAGTATAGAATTTACCCTGGTTTTCATGATAGTACCGCCGTCTTACACGGACCATGAAGCGCGAGCTCGTGAAATGTTTCCGGACCGTTGCCCTTCTTGCCATGTTCTCGCGCGATTCCACAACGGTATCAAACATCCAAAGTTGTATGAAATCCATGACGGTGATGGAGCCGGATCTCATATTACATCCGATCCTGGAGCGCGCGATCCCCTCCCTGGAAGCACTCGTTGAAACACAGCGTACGACTGCTGTCATTAAAGCACTGGGAGCAGTTGCGCTCGCTCTAGTATCTAGGGATATTTACTATCCTGGCGCTAGGCATCTAGTACAAATCTTGGAGTTATTGATTCCTGGTATCGATTTGGTATGTGCTCAGTGCGCAACTCTAAGGCGAGACAAACAGCCTAACAAACCAATCGCAGAATGATCCGACGAAGACTGTTGGTTTGCGCAACTGTTATTTACATGCCATCCTTAGCTTACCTTCTTCGTAGCTCTGCACCACCGCATTCCTCGTGGAGATCTCGCAATACATCAAGTTTGGCGACCTCACCACCGCCGAAGACCAGCCTGAGACCACCACCGACACGGAGTCACCGGCAGAGACGCGTAGGATGGGATTTGAGACGCCGTCGGAATCGAAGCCTAGCCTGACGTTCATGGACATGGCTGACAGCGGCGAGCCCGAGTATACCCTGACCCCTGCCGAAGAAGATGCGCTTTTGCGGGAAAGCACAGCGAGCTTTGCGGACTGGATATCCAGTTTCATTCACAGAGTCATCCTCCTATTAGAGAATCTACCTGAAGAAGGAACAGATGGTACTTTACGAGGCGGCGAATCAGAAGGTAAGAGTCGTCTATTAACACGACGAACCCTGCTGACCTCTGCAAAAACGTAGCACAAGTAATTGATGCTGTAGCAGGCGCCTGCAGCCAGATCTGCGTCCACTTGTCCGACTCTCTGTTTGATCTTGTTTTGAATATGGTCTTTGATTACGCGAGTACGAATGTACGGTCAAATGCCGTGCGCGCTGTGCACCAACTTGTCGAGTGTATGGCGAACGCGAACGCGACGAAGACGCTTGCTAAATTCATGCCTTTGTGTACACGTAACATCGTCATCGAGCTCGAGCACGGCGCGAGTTCGCTGCGGACGACGTCGACGTCAAACCCTATTCCCTCCGATGCAACACTGCACTGGAGTATGTTTTCCAGCCTTCTGCTCCTTTTTTCCCTTTAGATCGGCTAATGCCTTCCTAGATCTGGCGATTCTGAGAGGCGCGATGCACAAGTGAGTGACACGCTTCCTGATAATTATTTTGTTTCATGACAGCGCTTTCTCTCCAGCGACGGCAAAGCGGTAAGGCACATTCTTAGTTGTAAGGATATTAAAAACTCATTTTGGGTAACCGATCTAGGTCCTGAAATACAGCAAGGAACTTCTCGACCTGTTCCACGTCCTTCGTGACAAGACCTTCTCAAAGAGGGGTTACTCCTGGAGCGGAAAGCTCCTGTCGAGTGTATTACTCACGTTAACCCACACTTATCCGCTTGAAAATAAATTTGTTAATCCAGATGAATGGAATAGCGAAGGTATTTATCCGATAGCGCTTGCTCGGGCTTCACTCATATTCCGTAGATTTCCGCAGGAATCATCATAAGTACTGGGGCAAGTTGTACAAACCAGAGGAGATTCAAGTAAGCGCCGATTTATGGCCCTGATCCCTAGCTTCTAACAGCGGGCGGAACTTGAGGTGTCTTGGCACGTTCCCTGTACGGCGGAAGTTGACTTTGCGCTGAGTTTGTTCCGCGACTTGGTTGAGCCTACTTTGGGCATGCTGGAGAACCTTCTAAACACGCGTAGGTGACACGATCATTTGTGACATTCCGATACTGAAGGAATATCCGCAGCTCCATTGTCGCGAGACAGCGTGTGGAGGAACGACTTCTGCCGGTAAGCTCTTCGCACAATCGCGCTCCATCTCTCATCGGAACTGAGTACATATGTAGATATCTTACACTTGTGAAGAATGCCTTCTCCGGCACTCCAACGTTGGTGCAAGAGAAGTATAGTGCGGAACAGCTGCAAGAAAGCTGTGAAACATCCGACATCTTGTAGGTACTTCGGTTACTTATCAAGCGGTTCTGATTCCGTTTATCCACCCAGAAACGAACTTCCCGAAATGATAGGACACCTCGACCCACTGAAATCGTGTTTTGTGCTTACGGATACGTCGGATCCCCGCCACAAATATCTCTCGGACCTCCGCCGTCGCTTCGGAACCTTCCTTCACAACGCTTCGTCTTCCCTGCGCCAACAAGGCGAGGAAAACACGGTTGACGCTGTCCACGTCTTGGTGGGTGTTCTCTCCCCATTCCCCCCTATACATCACTCGAAATACTGATCGAATGAATGTAGATACGGGCAATCCGTACCTTCGCCATTGAATACGGCGACAATAAAGATAGGTAAAGTCTATGCCACCGATTTCCATGGTGTTATATTGAGTGTGTACGGTCAGTTATTTCTCACAGAGCGATCAGTATTCGACTGAGATTGGGCTGTCGCGACTGTATGCAAAGCAGAAGGTGTGGCCGAGGGCCGTCCTCGTACGGAGAATAAGGTGAGCCAGGTCAGCAGTTCAGTGGTCAGAGACGCCTTATGGGAACTTTTTCAAAGGCGGTATAATGCCGCACGACTGCGATGGAACACAATTGAGCGCATGCGTGGCGAGCTCGAAGATTCGCTCATTGACGAGCTTGTGGAATGGTCGATGTGGCACTACTCAACAGGTAAATCTGCTCTATGAAGTTATCTCAAGTATACTGACGAATGGCCTAGTCCGGGAGTACGTTGTATGGCTCCCAGATACAGAATATGGACTGACCTATTCGCAGGTCTGCCCAGTCTTTGCTCAATTATTTCTGTGCCGTGCGTCCCCCGACAGAGCGAGTCAACCATATGAAGTTAACTGAGATTTATATTCTTCTTTCCTCAGACATTTGATGGTGTCAGGCGCCGCTGCTTACCGAAGTTCATAAAATGCATCGCACCTGAGGGTGACGAGGATCGCGTCAAAGGAGCACTTTATTCTTTGAATATGCCGGTTTTCAGTAAGTTCTTCCGTGCCGTTAGGCGCAACCCGTACTCACTACTCTCAGCAAAATATGCCGTTGTGGAGCCTGCATTCAGGGTTGAATTTCTGAAGAGCGTCTTCGGTTGCCAGTCACTAAAAGACGTGTGTACATTTCTTGCACGTTAATCTTTGTACTTACTTCATGCACCCCTAGCCCTCTTTGCAGGACTGTGCCGCTGCCCTGATCGACAACTGTAAGGTTTACATTCCATAGGTTTTTGCTTGTACCTAACGCTCACTTTCCAGGTCTTGCCAGTGTGTTTGAGCCGACGGTTATAGTATTTTCAGTAGACAGCTCGAAGATGGAACATGCTGCGGAGAACCTTGAAAAGCTTCTGTTGCCGGACTTTCGAGATGACGGTTTGGCGGAGCGATGCATGCAACAGCGGGTACTCCGAACTAAAATATATAACGAAGCGGTAAAACAAACCGTAAGCTCTCCAAAAAGAATGGATTATATGTTAAAAGCAACTCACGAGCCTTGAACGTCAAGGTCGACACCGTCCTAAGTATCGCAAAAAATCCGAACACGCATTGGCGATATGCGATCATTGCCCTGCGAATACTGCGCACTCTGATTCGCCGGGACCAGCCATTGACTGCGGAACAAATGAAGTACTTCCTGGACATGACGCATGACTCGCATCCCTCAATAGTGAGTTCACAGTATCAAAGGTCACACTCCAATTCATTAACCTCATTTATTCTTCTCAGCGTTATGTGCGCAAGACACATTGTATTTGTCGTATTAAACACTAATCCCTTCCTTCCCTACCTCACATCTACAGTACGCGCAACGAGCTGTTATGAAAAGTTTGCGACATGTAAAGTTGCGAACCTTCCTACAGTCTCCGGAAGACATTGCGATGGAACAGAACCACAACCCCCTTCGGGTTAAGTTCGAGCTCGGCCCGTTACTGGACAATACGCTTAATACCCGCTATCTGGAAGGTTTTAAGAACAGGGTTGACACTGACAAAGCGAGGCTTGAACCGTTAGTCCAAATAGGCCTTATTGTTGATGAATTATGTTGCTCACTTCTTTTTACTAGCATTCTTCAAGACAAAGCTATTGCCGGGTGGCTCGCCTGGCCGGCACACGTGGAACTTTTCTTGGCTGCGCCGCTGGGGGAGTCCTGCCTTAAACCGTGGGAGCCAGCGAGTCAGGAAATGATCGCTGCTGTTCGGGAAACTGTGACGACCGAGAAATTCTGGAAGACTCTATCTGGCTATTTCGCAGAAGAAAACCATGCAGACAGTGCCGTACAGGACAACATATCCTGCGTAAAATCCATCTGTTCGTATGCACCTCTATATATAACGACGGGATTCCTTCTAAGTGATTTATATAGTTCAGCTTTTAGAAGAAGAACCATTCGAGCACCTCCGGCCTGCCCTAGAGGAGCTGATTAATAACGTGGATCAGAACAAGCAACGGGCTGCTGCCGAGCTGATTGCAGGAATGCTGGGCGGGTCGAAACACTGGCCTACAAATGCCCAGGACCATCTCTGGAACTGGCTTGTTCCGTTCTTGGGCAAGATATTAGGAACGAATGTAAAAACCGATACGGTGCTTATATGGTCGTCATTCCTGGAGGTTAGTCAAAAGAGCTTCTTTGAATACCCCGTGAAATTTTAACTATGTTTGTATTAGTATATGTTCTTCAGTCGCGACCCGCGTCGCATACAGCCCCTTGTAGACCACATCATGGAGAGCTTTAAAACATGCGATTTCAACGGAGAGCTATCCTTTAATGCGGTCAAGGTCGCTTCATTCACCCGTGCCTTTTACGAGGAGCTAGGTTGGAGGTCATCCGCATGGATGGACGAAATCCTTGACCGGTACTGGCTCGAACTCAACAACGAGCATGATGAGGTCCGCGCTTATATTGCCGACGCTCTTGAGTTCTCAAGCAAAGTAAAGGTACGAACACGGCCCAGCCCGCATTTAATACATACATCTAATGTTCTTTGCAGTGGCAGCCAAAACCGTCTATGCCTCGTCCGGAGGTATTTGTTCGGGAGTGCAGGATACTACCCGCTGAACATGATATCATGGACATGAGGGGAGCATATCACAGTGCCCGCGTGCGAGAACTCGTCGAGAACTTCAAGATTTGGCGGCAGGAACGGACCCCGGGTGCGAGGGCATTCCAGTCCAAGTACGACAGGGTAGGCGTGACGGTCTGCAAATGGCTGTACCAAGCAGTGCATGACATTCAGGCCAGCTCAGTGTTTGACTATATTCTGCCCTTAATGGTGAGTTCGGCTTGTACAAAGTTGCCGACAGTTTCTTACTTTTCCCGATAGCCTGAGTTGTTTAGGTTCAGCGAAGGTATTTGATCCTTTCAAACTTTCAAACTTGCTTGCTCCTGACTGGTATCAGTCAATGACAACGACGACCTTTCAAGACGGGCTAGCAATCTGCTAGTCCGTATGTGTGGCGTGGTGCCTCCTAGGCCGCTCGTCAATCCCTTGATCGACGCCGTATTTGACACGATCAGGACTTCACCCGTAAGCATTCTAGCTGTTTTGCTGACCCTCGCTTATTCATGTGCTTTCCAGTCTTGGAGGGTGCGCTTGAAAGCACTTCCCCTCCTTCAGAGTAAGGTCCATTATTGTCTAATTCAAGACCCGCTTTAAATTCTTTACCTACAGTATTCTACTTCCGCCAATTGCCTTTAATATCTGAAGCAAAGGTCCTTGAGATATTGGAAGTGATTTGCAGATGCCTTGACGACGAAAATGTGGAAGTTCGTGAGATGGCGGCAACGTAAGTCTAGCATACTTTTAAATCAAACATTTCGTTAAATCCCGTCACCAGTACACTGTCCGGTATACTCCGTGTGTCCCCACGGCACAGCGTCATCACGCTCAAAGATCGTTTCGTGAGGCTTGTACGGGCGCACGAGCTACCTGTAAGGGGTAATCCAGGCTACGCGGCAGCGCTGCGCAAGCGGCACGCTGCTATCTTGGGCATTTGCGCGCTCGTGGACTCTTTCCCCTACACAGTGGAGTCGTGGATGCCGTCGCTGCTAACGGACGTGCTCGCGGAGCGTACGTACGACCCAACGCCGGTGTCGACCGCCGTGCGCCGCTGCGCGAGCAGCTTTAAGAAGACGCACCATGACACGTGGCATGAGGATGTAAAGCGGTTCAGCGACGACCAGCTCTCTGCGCTATCGGCGCTGCTGACCGGATCGTCTTACTGTGAGTGACCTGCTGTTACTTCCCTATTGGATGGGCTAACTTAACGTTTACTTCAGACGCTTAACGGCGGGACTAAAAGTAACGGGATGAAACTAATTAGAAAATTGTATAAAAAATGACTTGGACAGTGTCCGACACATGTAAAATATCCATGCAGTATGCTTTCTTGTTTACGTATCTGTCCAGTGTCGAGCTTGCCAACGGCCACATTGTTTGAATGCTACATGCATTTCGTGTCTGTGTACAGAGCGATAGAATTGCATTCGGACTAAGGTATGTGAGGGAGGGTCGAGAGGACGTAATAAACATGCAACAAACAGTCCCGCATCATCAGAGATCTTGAGCCGCTCGATCAGAAGGAAATGGTATATCGTGGAGGGAAGGAGGCGAGGCGTAATTTGAAAAAAAAAGAGGAGCCAGCAGTAATAATAGCACACGTAATAAACTTGTGGTACTTTCAGAGGCGAAGAAGCGTTTGGCTACGAAGCGGCGGGCGAGAGCAGATGTCCGCCGGAACTGAGCGACGAGCCGGGCTGAGTCTCGAGACCCGGGCTCGCAGCGCTGTTCGGGAACGTGCTCCGCGTCGGCGTTGGCGTGGATGACCGGATAGGCGAGAGGACGACGGCGGCGTTGAGGTCGAGATGCGACGGCGCAGCGAGCCGCGCGGGAGGCGCGGGCGAGGGCGTGAGGTTGGAGAGGTGGGTCCGGCCACCCGCCTCGATGTCCGCTGTGAGTCCGGTCTCGGTTGTCTCGAGACCGTTGGCGGTCCCGCTGCGAGCGCCCGCGGAGGGAATACGGTCGATCGGTGCGGATGAGCGGTTCGCGTACCCCGATTTGACACGGTTATTCGTGCTGTCTTCGCTGGAAGGGAATGCACGTCAGAATTGGAGGAGGATCGGAAGCGGTGTGATGGGAAGGGGTTAAAAAGGAGCCGGATGACCCGAGCCGACCGAGCGTTACTTATATTGCCGAAGTAGCAAAAATGATGTAAAGCAGGGAAGAAACAATATGGGCGGGACGTGATCCACTTTTAACACCAAAAAGGGGAATAGAAGACGACGAGCACAACGGACAAGCACGCGAGAAGAACGTACCGAATCTCTGCGATGAGGTCTTCGACGGCGTACCAGGCGAGTGGGCCGTACGCGACCGAGCGCCACCAACTGCAAAGGTCTGCAGGAGCCACGTATGCGTGCGCATGGAGGTGGTCCTTGACGGGTATTTGGCCGTCCTTCCAAGGGGGCGTGATGAAGCCGACGCGGAACTGTGACTGTGAAGGGTCGCGCGACAAAGGCGCGGAGGCGGAGGCGAGCGGCGGGGAAGAGGTGGACGTGGGTGAGGTAAATCGTCGGCTAGCTAGCGAGGAAGAGGAAACTGGCGTCGCGCTGGGCGAGGCGGGCGGCCCTGCGATCTGAGAGAGGAAACGGTGGGCGAGTGAACGAAGGGAGATGAGGAGGGGGACGTCGCTGGTGGACTGTGAACAGTCACTCCTTTAGCTGCGTTTCGACCAACACGACTACCGGAGAACTCACGAGCATGTACAACGACGGGACGTGTAGACTGGGGGAGCGCATTCGTTCGTTAGTAAAAATAAACCTGATTCAATTTAAGGTAGCGCACTTGAAGGCAATGATGATATGCCCGTTGCTCGACACGGGGTGGGCGCGCTCGCGGTACACAGTGAAGTTATCGTCGCGCCAGAGGACTTCTGGGGTATCGTCGATTGCGCTCCCCGCGCGCATCGACGACCGGCGCTGAATGCGCTGGATGGTCGGCGAGCCCTGCGGGGAGAAAAGCGGGGAGTTGGGTGCGCTGTGGAGGGCGCGGCTGACGATGCCGCACATTGGGCAGCCGCTCTTGCTGGGGAAGTCCATGAGTGTCGAGCTCGCTGCAGGGCGCGCGTTGTTATGGGTGGGCGGAGTCGCTTGTGCCGCTTCGAGATGCTAGCTTAGCGGCTGCGAGCCGGGCGTATGTCGGTGACTAACGGCGAAGCCAGGAAGGTCTTGGCACGACAAGACTGTTTACGGTTGCCTGCGGGCGTTGTCGCCGTGGACGCTGTGGACGCTGCGGACGAGGACGAGCAGAAAGATGGTCGGCTATGCGAGGGGAGAGAAAGAAATCCGCAGCCGTCAAGGGCGCGAGTGCACGCGGCTATAATTAGGTCTCGTCGACATCGTCGTCCCGGCCCCGCAGCACGTAATCGCTGCTCAACACTCATGGCGACCACGACCACCCTTAGCACGTCCGACGCCGTCCTGCATACATTCGGCGTCTTCAGCGAGGAGCTCGACAAGCACAACGACAGGCGGGAACGGCTCGTCAAGGTCTGGCTCTTTGAAACCCCTCAGACTCCCCCGTCTGCACCCGGACTCGCTGCGCAGCGCAGGGCAACGACTGACACGCTCTTTACTCTTTGCTATGGTAGACCAGCCGGGACGTCACCATCCTCTCCAAGAGGGTCATCTTCCTCCTCCACCGCCTTGCGTCCGACGTCGACTCTGCTGCTGCACCCGACGCGCAGGCAGCCCTCAAGGACGCCGTCGCGCAGGGCCGACACAAGCTCGCGGAGGTCCAGGCGCTCTTCCGCGGGATGCGCGACGACCTCGCCGACGGGCTGTTTTGGCGCTACCAAAGCGCGGTGTCGCCCGGTTTGCAGGAATACATCGAAGCGCTCGCGTTCGCGCACTACCTCGAGCACGACGCGTTGATTACGTTCGAGCAGGTGCAGGCGTCGCTCGGCGACGAGCACGGTGTGGTGCGCCACCCCTTTGCGCTGCTATATTGCTCATTGTGTATTTATCTACTTTGCGAGCACACCAGTACTTTCCCCTTCCGCTAGAAGAGTATCTGCTCGGCGTGTCGGACCTCACGGGTGAGCTCATGCGCTTTGCGATCACTGCAATTGGGCGACGCGGCGGGCGGACGAAAGCGCGCGAAGTAAGCGACTTTGTGCGGAACTGCAAAGCGGGTGCGTGTAGTATGCTCTCTGGATCCGGTGGCGCGTCGTCCGCTTACACCGCTGCACAATAGACTTTGACGGGTTCACGCCGTACGTGAAAAACCTAGGCAAGAAGCAGGCGGTGACGGCGCAGTCGCTGCTCAAAATTGAAGACGGTGGGTGCTCTCAGGCTGAGTATATGCGCGGTGGACTGACAGCGCTAGCAGCGGCGTATGCAATCGCGGTGCGGGCGTCGGAGTATGGAGACTCTGAAGAAATGCTGGACGCGATTGTAGGGCGATGCGTGTCAGACGTAAGAAGGAAGCAGGGACGAACAGAGGGCTGCGATGGGGAGGCGTCAGACTACATGTACGAAGAATACTAGGGCAGCTAATAGAATGTTGACAACTTGATACTATTCACACGGGAGTAGTGCGGCAGAGAAAGAGGCGCCGGCGAGGCAATTGTGAGTCGATGAGGAGGACGGGCGGAGGTTACCATCAGTCGGTGTAGAAGCACCGAAGAAATAAAAGAATAAAAAGAGGGACAATAGGAATACAAAGTGCTAAGGAGGGGAGGAGAGGAATAGGAAGGAGAACAAGAGGCGGCCTGGGTGGCGTGCACAACGCAGCGGCGACTGCGACCGTAATAGGCAGCGCGTCCTTACGCGAAGACAACAACAATAGCAAGCCTCCTAAAGAGAAAAACAAAAGTGGCCGCACGATAAAAGGCGCAGCGAGAATGGCGGTGGACAGACACCCAAGCCAGCCGCCGCCGTCGTTCTATCTCTTGTGAGTGCAAAGTCTCTGCGGGGCAGCCAGTGCTAGTGCTAACGTCCTGCTACAGTCCTTTTCAGTTCGTATGTAAGCAGTCAGCCGCAAAGTGGTAGTGCATATACTAACGGCCGTGCAGTAGACCACGCCCGTACTTGTCCCCAATCGCAGGCCGATCACCCACTACCACACTTTCCCCTTGAGCTCGACGCCTTTTAAGCCCTCTCTTCGTCCCTTCGCTCTTCCACTCACTCACTCGTCCACTACAATGGCCCTCTCCTCGACCAGCCTCGCCGTCTCCGTCGCACACGCAGTCACCTACCTCACCCGCCCCCTCGCCGCCGCACTCCCCGCAGACAACCTCACCAGGCTCCAGGCCGCCCTCGAGGCAAACCTCGCTGCCGCTTACGTCGCCACTTGGGTCCCTTCAGAGCCTGCACGCGGATCCGGCCGCCGCGTCCTCACCTTCTCCCCTGGCGCCCTGCCCCCGCGCCCCGTCTACAAGGCCTGCGTCGCTGCCGCCGTCGACTGGGCACAGTGGAGCCGTCTTCTCGGTGGATACGAGTTTGACCTTCTCGTCGATCCCGGCTGTGTCGCCGTCCGCCTCGGCAGCCAGTGGGGCTCCGGCTCCGGCTCGCCCTCGCGCCTCATCACCGTCTGGGCAGACGCACCAGCAGCCCGCACGCACTCCTCCGCCGCAGCGTCGCGTCCAGCAAGTCTCCTCATCCCCCAGCCGCAGGCCGTGCCGACTTGCCGCAAGCCCGAGGTAGACACTCAGTTCCTCATCGAGGCCGACAAGAAGGACGACGAGGAGCTCTTCTCCATGCTCGCCGCCGCCATGAGCTCCCTCACGTGGCGCACCCCCGTCGTCCCCGAGTTCCCTGCCGACGTCATGGACGGCGCCGAGAAGGTACCTGCTGCCGCACGCACCACCATGGGCCACTCGCGTTCGTCCTCGCGCTCGTCTGTGGCGTCCAGCTCTGCGCTCTCCTTCTTTTCCGACGAGTCCGTGTCCTCGTGCGCCTCGCTCTCGTCCGTATCGACGACCATGTCCTCCGCCGCGCCGAAGCGCTCGCGCGCGTCTCGCGTCTACATCGACACGTCCAAGACAGAGGTGACGCCGTACGACGGCGGCAAGACGACGGTGCTCACAGGTGGCGTCATGCTCGGCGCCGCACCCGCGAAGAACTCGCGCGCCGCCGCAGGTCGCAAGACGAACCGCTTCTGAGCGCCGCACACGATTTTCCCCTCCTTTCTACGTTTTTACGAGAAGACCACGACGGCTCCGTTTCACGACACCTGACACTTTCCACGGCCTCCGCATCGCATTGCATCGCATCACATCGACGACACATCACTGTATACGTATCCTACTTTGTCAATATTCTTCCTAATATTCTGTGCATTTTTTTTTCTTTCTTTCCTGTTTCTTCAAAACCACACACCCATGTGCCATTTTGTTTCCATTACTTGTTCCACCAGAAGGGCGTGAACGACGGCCGCCTACCCAGTGTAGCACTTTCAGCGAATCGAATCTGTCATTATTTCTTTACATTTTCATCTCCACATTCATCATTTAGGGACTCTTGTGGCACACATACATTGCATGTTAATATGACTTTCATCTTTTTCCTCATCTGAATATATGCAATCATCACGTGCGCGTCCGTCCCAGATACCAGTGCGAGGCTCGAGTACGTTTTTTCTCCCAACCAGCACGACGACGACGGACAGCCGGATCCAAGTTACCGCTCTCCTGTCTCTCACCGGGCACGTCTCTTCGGGGAGGTGCTGTGGCTAGGGGCTGGCAGAGCACGAATCTGCGGGGATGTGCTATTGAGTGTGTTCCGAGATCGTCTCGCCTTGAGTTCGGACGGCTTACGGATGGGCCGCCCGAAATTAGGTAGAGGGACATGCATATGCGTTGTGGGGGCGGAGACGGATAGATGTGTACTGTATACGTTTGAATATGAATTGGTCTTAATATTGCTACGAGATTTGCGCGGGTTGTGGACAACCTCGGACTCGGACTCGGATGGCTGAACACGCCTGGGACGCATGACGGCTCGAGAGGCTCTGCCTGCCCTGGAGCTGCACCCGCTCCTCGACTTTTACTTGCACGCTCTCTGCCCATCGCCGTCGAACCACCATCAAGCACGCAATGCAACTTTCCTGCGCCCCGTCTTCCTCTTCCTCGGCGTCCCCGGGGTCTGCACCCGGCGCCAGACAGATCGCCCATGACGCCTCTGCACGCACAAATGGCGATGCTGGCACAGATGCGGATGGAGATTCCGATGATGACCACACTCCGCTCGAGAACCTCGTCGCTGTCTCCGTCACCGTCCTCCGCCAGGCGATCGCCCTCGTGAACGAAAGCCTCATAGAGGACGCTCAACTCACGTATGTATCCAAGTACATACCCGGCTCGACCATCGGTGCGTTCCCCGCTGTGCCGTACTCCCCCTTGGTTACTTACGTCACCACGACGCCAGGGAAGCACCTAAGACACGCGCGCGACCACTTTTCGCTGCTGCTCGACAGCGTAGACGCAGCGTCCGGCGCGGCCGTGTATGAGCTGTGCTATGATGTGCGCGCGCGCGGCACGCCCATGGAGGGCAGCCGCGCCGCTGCGTCCGGCGCGCTCGAGGAGTGCATCGCACGCCTGCTACGCGTCGGTCCGCAGGCGCGCATGGACGCGCCGCTCACGCTGAACGCGGTCACCCCGCACATGCAGGCGTTCTCGACGAGTTTTGGACGGGAGGTGCGTGTTTGCCGTTTCGATCGAGAACGCCGAGTGCTAATAACATTGCAGTTGTGGTTCGCGGCGCTGCATGCTGTCCACCACTGGTCGATGGTGAGCTCTTTCAGTTGTGCTTGTCTGTAAAATGCGCTAACTTGTATGCAGGTCCGAGTTATTGCTGGTGAACTTGTGAGCTCTTTCCAGGTCCTCTTCCGGAGCGAGTAAAACCGATCGTTTTGACAGAGTATACAACTGGACGACTCCTTCGGGATAGCGCCTTCAACGCTTGTCTACCACGGGACAGAGGGTCCTCTGGGAAAGTCGAAGATCTAGCATTATTGTTTTCAGTTGTCTCGGGTTCCTTGGGTGCCTCGGCCGTTATACTAACTATGTAATTACTTTGAATCTGCTCAGCTGTGTTATACGTACATCCGCGCACTTCTAATCCAAGCGATTCTCTAACATCTCTGCTGCTTGAAAGAAGAAGAAAAATAAACGAGATCAGAAATTATTGAGTGAAGCCGTTTGTTACTTATATCTGAGATCTTTTTAAGGCTGCAGATCGCCCGAACACATGTGTCTATTTATAGTGCTCTCTTCTACCTCGGATTATTTACTTTCTCGGAGGCTGTTCTTGTCCCCGCCACACTTGCATACAACCGAACATGTCTCAGCCAATGGTGCCCATAGCCGGCGAGCAGCGCAAGCGTGTCGTGCGTCCAACCGTCTGCTGCTTTTTTAACACTTACTGAAGTGCGAATGTGGCCCTTTTTCAGTGCTACTTCTTCGACCCCGACGTAGGGGGATTCCACTATGGTCCTGGGCACCCGTACGTCCCTGGACTTGATATATTATGACCTGAGGCTTATACGGGGGAAATAATGACAGTATGAAGCCGACGCGCATACGCATGTGCCATTCGCTGGTTATGAACTACGGGCTTTATAAGAAGATGGAGATATTCGTGCGTGTCTCCCCTCCTTGCCCATTGGCGCGCGCACGCGCGCTTGGACGCGTTAGGCTCACTTTCTCTCTGCGTTCCCCCCCGCTTGCTTTGGTTTTTGCTGCTTGCGTGGTCTGTTTATCGCCGGCGGACTCTAGCGCGCGAAGCCGGCGACGGAGCGCGAGATGACGCAGTTCCATTCGGACGAGTACGTGAAGTTCCTCAAGCGCGTGACGCCCGCGAACATGAGCTCGTTCGTCAAGGAGCAACACAAGTGTGCGTAGCACGCCTAACTTTCCATCTGTCTGCCATGTTGATAAACATGCCGATACAGACAACGTCGGGGACGATTGTCCGGTGTTTGATGGCCTGTTTGACTATTGCTCGATTTCCGCGGGAGGATCTATGGGCGAGTAACCCTTTTCCTTTTTCTCTTTTCTGCGAAGTGCTGACTTGTTTTTGATTGATTTGTAGAGGGTGCTGCGCGGTTAAGTCGGGACAAATGCGACATAGCCGTAAATTGGGCTGGCGGGCTGCACCATGCGAAGAAGAGCGAGGCGAGCGGGTTTTGTTATGTCAACGGTACGGAGGGGGGCTATCTATGACAAGCTTCGTGCTGATTGTGGACCTTAGACATTGTGTTGGGTATTTTGGAGTTATTAAGGTATGCTACAGGCTTCGCCATCTATTTTTTGTCCGTGGCTGATGAACGTGACAGGTATCACAATCGTGTATTATACATCGACATTGACGTACACCACGGCGACGGTGTGGAAGAGGCGTTTTATACGACGGACCGCGTGATGACGGTCAGCTTTCACAAGTACGGCGAGTACTTCCCTGGGACTGGTGAAGTTCGGGTATGGGATTTCCCTGTTCTATATCTGTTGACTTTTCGGATACAAATGACAGCTGTTTCTGTGCTCAGGACACGGGTATCAGTCGGGGGAGGGGTCATGCACTAAACTTTCCATTAAGAGACGGGATTACGAACGAAAACTACAAATCGATATTCGAACCTGTCGGTCATCCTATCTATTCGTATTTCCTGAAAAGCTGGCTGAATTGGTAACTCCAGGTTATTAGTGAGGTGATGCACACATACAACCCCGGTGCGATTGTCCTGCAGTGCGGAACAGACTCGTTATCCGGTGACAAACTTGGTTGCTTTAATCTGTCAATGCGAGGCGAGTGTTCTGTCCTGTATGGTATGGACGCGTTTGGTAAACTTGTGTGTTGCTTGCAGGGCACGCGAATTGCGTCAAGTTTGTCAAGTCGTTCAATAAACCTCTTTTGATGCTCGGTGGCGGAGGGTACACCATGCGTAATGTCAGTCGTGCTTGGGCTTACGAGACAGGATTGGCAGCTGGTGTTGAGCTTGGCAGTGGTATGCATTTTAATTGAATTATTGGGGAGATGCACTACTAAAGCGCTGGATCAGATATCCCTGTCAATGAGTATTACGAATACTTCGGGCCCGACTACAAACTCGACGTGCGATCGTCTAATATGGAGGACCTGAATACGCCTGCCTACTTGAATCGCGTCAAGAGTATCGTCATGGAGAACTTGAGATCCTTGGGTGGTCCCCCAAGCGTGCAGATGATAGGTAAGTTACTTCGAGATACTCTTATTTGGCATCGGTTTTTATACTTCGTGTACAGATATACCCCGTCTTCCCATAGACGAAATCATGGACGACCCGAACCAGGACGAGGACACTGTCGACCCCGACAAACGACGGCCTATGCGCCTGCTCGACTCGCTCGTCCAGCGAGACGACGAGCTATCAGACTCAGAGGACGAGGGTGAGGGCGGGCGCAGGAACCACGCGCGACACCGCGACGTCGACAACGTCACTTCGCCCTCCGGCGGCCGTCGCTTCGGCGTCGGCGTCGGCATCATGGGCGCGGCCCCGCCAGGCGTAGGGTCGGCTGCTGCCGCCGCTGCAGGCGGCGCATCAGCAGCGGGGAGCGGAGGGCCGAGCGCGCACACGGCTGTGGAGACGCTCGTGCGGCGGAACGACGATAAGGGCTCGGGCGGGACGGGAGACGGCGAGGCTATGGATATTGATTCGCTCGAATCGTCTTCTGGCGAGAGCCCGCCGCCGCCGCGGTTGATGACTGCGGCGACGTCGATGTCGGATATGGATGTGGAAAAGCCTAACGGGCAGGCGGGCTCGGGCCACGGTGTCGATGCGGGTGCGGGTGGCCCAGCTGACATGGTCCCCGAAACAGACGGTGCTTCGTCCAGCACGACATTGGCGCCGGCAAACGCTGCAGCACCCGATTCTGCAGCTGCGCCGGTGGGACCGTCGCAGACGCAGACACAATAATATTACACTAATCTGCGTCTGCTTTCTCCACATCTTGCTTTGTAGCTTTGTGTAAATTTTATTATGTTGTACGTTCGTTCCACATAAATTTGGTTGATTGGGCAGTCTTCTTGGTCTACGTGTTATTGCATACTGGGAAAAGCTCGAACAGAGCGGAAATGTGGTATTATCTCGAATTTGAGTGATGGCTGATTGAGTCACTAATTGACTCTTATAATCTTCCTTTGTGTATGCAGCTTAGTCAGTCGATTCTTTTTGCTGTGCGCCTCGGTCCCGCCTCCCATTAACAGTGCATGTCTCAGACTCAAGCCCTCGCGAGAGGCTACTGCGAAGCTTGCCATGAGCGGCTCTCGTTCGACAATGCCTCCCCCTCATCAAGATGGCGAGAGCTCATCGTCTGTGCTCACTCCTGAGCAGACGATGAGAATCGAGCTCAACAGACTAAGAGGTACCATGCCGCACCTTGCCAGTAGCTAAACCCGTCGCGAAACTCACCGGCACACGCGTTTTCAGCAAAGGCAAAGCATAGAGAGCGTGAGCAGGCTGTCGCCTCGTCTTCCGCGTCATCGAGTACGCTCAACGCGAACAACAAGCGGCCGCTTACAGTGGTACCCGCCTCGTCCACTTCGCCGACCGCTCCGACGCGCGCTGCCCGCCCACTCAAGCGTGACGCCCGACTCGGGAAGTACTTCGAGTATGACCTGTCGAAGATGGTCAACTCGAAGGGTGGCTTCCTCGTTGACGACGAGAAGGAGGTGGACGAGGACCTTCGCGCGCGCGAGAAGGAGCGTGAGCGCGAGCGCGCACTGCAGAACGTCGAGCCGCGTGAGTTGCTTCGTCCTGTGTGGATATTCGTATGTCCGTGCTGATGATTGTTTGGATTGTGATGACTCGTTAGCGATATCTCTGGACTCTGGGAAGAATCCGAAGTGTGCTGATTGTGGCTCGGTGGATATTGACCATACGTTCAGGAAGGTGTTTCGTTATTTGGTCTGCAACAAGTGCAAGAACAACAATCCGGAGAAATACAGTCTTTTGACGAAGACTGAGTGCAAAGAGGTATATCTCAATATCCAAACTTGTTTACTATAGGTCACTTCTGACTATCATAACACAGGATTATCTGCTTACAGATGGTGAGGAAGTCATTTTAACGTCCTGGCAAGGTACATACAGCGGACTTAACGCGTCTCGATAGCGGAGCTCCGTGACTCTGATCTCATGCCTCACCTTCTCAAGGCGAACCCTCATAAATCGACGTACAACAACATGATGCTCTTCCTCCGGTCCCAGGTCGAGGAGTTCGCGTGGAAAAAATGGGGCTCCCCAGAGGCGCTGGACGCAGAGTTCGAGCGCCGGACTGCCGAGAAGAAGAAAAAGAGGTCGAAGAAGTTTGAGGAGGGGATGAAGGAGCTCCGGCGGCGCACGCGGGAGAGTGTGTGGCAGAGACGGAAGGACAAGGAACACAAACATGTGTTTGGGGTGGTGGAGAAGGGCAATGATGGCACGGGCCAACAAGTGTGTCATGAGTGTGGCTTCACCATCGATGTTGAGGAATTTTAGATCCGCCATGGTAGAATTTGGGTGTAATTTAGGTGAGCGTACAATGTCTACAAAGCTCAGACGGGTGGGTAACTGACGTTTGACTAGGATGTATGGATTTACTGTATTGTATCTAGTAATCTCTATTATACGGATACACAATTACTTATCTGGACGAGCGTCTAGCAGAAGGCAGGAAGGTTTGGGGACTGGTCTCCCTTTGAACTTCTGGCCAGAGTCATGGTGCACGATTTTATCCTGGGTTACCGCGTATATGAAAGTTCGTGGAAGAAGGAAGGATCAAACCCCACAAGACGCAGGAAGTTTGTACGTCCCGGATTGAGGCTGCACAACCTTCCCTTACATCTTTCTAAAGGGACGTTAATATCCATGAATTTGAAGGCCCCGTGTTGAGCATGGTGCCCAGGACTCCTAAAGCGGAGAGCGGATCTCAGCGTCTTTTCTTGATGAAGTGCTTGCTCCGGCTGGTGTGCACCAGATCCAGGATTCAATGATATACGGCAGGATGCCCTAATATTGTCCACGGCTCGCTGTAGGGACACAACACAGCAACCTCCATCTCCGCTCCGTCAACCAAAATATGAAAAGCAAATCAGTCGTCTATGATGGTTGCTGCATTGACGCATACGGGCCGGGTGCACTCAAGGAAGGTTGTGACTGATCTACCGTAGCTCTCGCACGAGCTCCGAACGGCTTCTCAGGATGAGCGTCGCCAAATCTTCAAGATATGCGTTCTGTAAATTATTATCAGCATCTCACTCAAGTTGCGAGGCTGCAAGCAGCGATTGAGCAGGTTTTAATGAAGTTATTTTAGTCATCTATTGATCGGCCTTCAGCATGACTTCGTGCTTTTCTGCAGACTATTACGCCATACCGGTGAAAATATGAGATCCGCAACTGCAAGTAAATATGCTTGGATTATCACACTCGATTGCATTGGAACGTTATTATAAGAAAGGCCGCTGGATCCTAGACATCACGAGTGGCATATTTCGGGAATGTTATTAACATTATAAATTATATTTAATCATGGAATAAAATAACTTTCTCCGCCTTCTCTTATGTCCTCGTCCCGACTTTACTCGAGATAGACTACGTTAATTGTGCTTAACCTTCAAATTGTACAAAAGCGCTGATTATACTGATATTGCTCCGGATACCGGCAATACCCGGGCGGCATTTGAAGCTCGACGGAAATGGATACCAAACTCTAAAATCGAGGGGGGACAACAGATCGCTTTCGTCCTTTCGCCAGCGTCCTCCACGCCAAGTTCAGGCAAGCAGCCCGCGCCGCCGACTTCAACCTCGAAAAAAACAGGATCAGCTAGCAGGCCTCCTACCCTCATATCAAAATGGTGCAGCTCGCTCGTGAACTGACTCTTGCTTTGTGGACATTGGCTCACACGAGCATGCTTGACAGACTCTCGCTATCGACCTCCTTAACCCTTCTCTCGAGGCTGAGAAGAAGAGGCACAAGCTGAAGCGCCTTGTACAGTCGCCTAACTCGTACTTCATGGATGTGAAGTGCCCTGGTAAGGCTGCACTTTGCTTGTTTAGGTTGCACTTGGTTCTGACATCTGATGCTCTTAAGGCTGCTTTGCCATCACGACCGTTTTCTCTCATGCGCAGACCGTTGTCCTCTGCGGCGCTTGTGCGACCGTCCTGTGCCAACCGACCGGTGGTAAGGCTAGGCTGACTGAGGGTGCGTGTATGCGCTAATCTGCAACCGACATTGGACTCACCTGCTGTTTACTCTCACGACAGGGTCATCGTTCCGTAGGAAGAACTGAGTAGACACTTGCTCTTTCTCATCTACGCACGTATTCTACTGGCACTCTTTTTGTCTGTCATTCGCATTGCAATCCTATCTCTTTAGCTCAATGTCGATTCACTGCATCGGATGCCGTCTCGTATGGAATTTCGCAATCAAAACGGCGCAATTTACCACTATGGGTTGACATCCTTAATGTGCTCGCTTTGCGTCAGGGCATCCGCAACGTCGTTGTATAAGCACTCGCTTGTTGTATGGTCGGGACTATCAATCGATTCTTGTTGAGACATTACGCAATAAGACGCTGACGATGCGTTGTATCATGGACATTTAGGATTGGTGTGAACAGACTTTAAACTCTACAAGGAGCCCACGCAAGGGACAAGACTAAAGCGACAGCAAAAATTAAGGATTAAAAGAATATTGAGTAACAGAAAAGTCAACTGGAATGTGACCCTCAATCATAGATATTAATCTGCCGCATTTGCCCGTCCTCTTCAATGATGCCTATACAGGGCTGACTGTGCCATGTCCTTTGCGTGGGCGTCCGGAACGTTGAGTGGAAATAATTTATTTCAGATGCTGGATAGGTTGAAGTGTTCAATTTAGGATATGGATGAGAGCCAAATGTCTCTCACCTATCCATTCTTCTGGAAGCCTCATGATTTTTGTGTAACTGGGATCTACTGGGGCAAGTGTCGTCCACATGCTCCTCAAGAGTCGGGTGCATTTTTCAACGTTCTCCTTTGGTTCCCACCTGCGGAGATTGAGTCAGCTCAGTCGGCTCCTCCCTTAACTTTGTGCATCCGTTCTTACGTGTCCTCACCGGGATATCCGGCCCACTGGGTCTTCTGGTCAGTTACCCGAGGAACGAATTCGGTGTTCGTACTACTTCTCACCTGGACTAGATACTCCTTCGTATCACCTGGCGTCAATGGACGTTGATATACGCTATGGGTACACTTACATATTTGGCTACGCGCCCCCTGATGAGCTTCACCGCCTTAATTACTTCTGTGGCGGGATACAGAGTTCGGACTGTGGCACATAGTGAGAGTAAATGCACTGAAGTTACGCACCGACTTCGTAAATGCCTCCGTCTTCGACGTAGTAGTAGTCCTCTCGAGAGACCTTGGCCTTCAGTGTTCTTTTTTGTTTACCCATGGAACGCTCAGCTTAATATTGGAATTAGGAGAAGTGCAAGTTACGAACTGTATCGAAGGAAATTTAGAGGGCTGCGGCGCGCCAGCGTCTCTAGTTGCAATTAAGCGATGCGCGTCCGCCACGTGCTCGACGCCCTCGTTAGAGGCATTCATCGTCGTTACTACAGTTTGCATCCGGAACGCAACACTTTCTCGAATTTTGGCCCTTGCGACGATGTCGAAGTCGAAGACAAAGGCGGAGGAGGCTCTGCAATTCCTTGATGACCTCGATAATCTGTCGCCTGCGCCGCCTGCTTCCGGCGGAAGCGCAGCATCAGTCAACCCTTCCAACCCGAACGACCCCGCAGACGTGCTCAAGTTCATCGACGAGATCACTCAGAAGAGCTCTGAACCGACGCGCACCACGCCTGCCCCCCTGGAACGACCTGCATCGAGAGCCAGTATCATTACGCCTTCGGGCACGATCAGGAAAGCGACGGAACGTGTTCGTGTCGGGACGCCCACTCCGAATTCAGGGGGCTCTGCGGCGGCACGGGGAACGGACGACTCGTCGTCGAGGTCATCCCCTGCGCGTGCAGAAACACCAGCGAAGGATGCGGGGGCGGGCGCCGGAGGCAGGGGCGGATGGGGCTGGGGCAGCGTGTGGACAAGCGCGAGCGCTGCGCTGCAGCAGGCGCGGTCTGCTGTAGATGAGGGTGTCAAGCATCTCCCCAATCCTGAACAAGCTTTGAAATGGAGGGAGGATGTGATTGGATTTGTTCCAGTAAATAAAGAGCAGCTAGAGAAGTTCGGTACGCCGTTTTGTTCAGCACCCTTTCTTTATGAATTCAATATTGAGCGAAGCCTTGAAGGAAACGACTTGAGAACTGTAGGTTACTCTACCCTGACAGACATCCTCAACGCTGTCGCTCCTCCTATATCCGAGCATGAAGTTATTCAAGTGTGGTCAAGCCATGATATGGAAGGATACGAAGGCGTCGAGTCTTTGGTGTATAAGGCTCTGGCAAAGGTAATTATCCACTTGATTCGTTTTTCACTAGAATGACCTTAAGCGTTGCATAGATAATGGAGCAAATTGAAGGTGGCGACCTTGTGGTTAACAAAGGCTACGAGTCGAAACCTCGCGAGAAAGGATCTCAGCGAAACCTAAATGCTGTTGAGGGACTCGAAACTGCCTTCAGATTAGCGGAGGTAAACTATCCTTTTCACTGGGATCCGGGTATTCGTTGATTCCTTTAAGGCCAATATTGAAGAACTTATCAAGACAAGTCCGAAGGCAGAACAGACTCCTGTAGCATCGTCCCAGGTTCCAACTACTTATTCCTCCGTCTATCTCCGTATACAACCCTTCTTCACGACTTTGCCCATGCCCGGGAGTGTATCGTCACCCAAAGCCCCTGAGAAGATAACCCACCTTCAGTTCATCCTTTACCTTGCCGATCCGGACCATCAGCTAACCCACTCGACTGTGACGCAAGCTGTGCCTATGGCGTGGATGGACCACTTGGACACACAGGATTGGGTTGAGGATGTTGTTGTGGAGGTGCTCAGGACGGGCGTGGAGACTATCGGTCAGGAGTATATCGTTGAAAGAATGGGGTGGATTAAGGAAGACACTGATGCTTCAAATACCCAACCAGGGGAGGAGGAGCCTAAGTGATTCAGCGAATGTACTTGTCTTATGAATTGTCCGTCTCCCTGTCTGTGCTGTTGCTCGTGGTGTATTATTATTTGAAGGACATATATACGTTACTTGCACGTGTCGCTCTTGCGGCAAAAATAATGGATTGCCAGTAAAACTACAGGAATGGAATGGCATGCCGTCTAGATAGCGGACAGCTCTGTCTCTCTCTTCGCAAGGTCGTTAATTTCTGCCTCTAGTGCTACATTGGCTAACTCTATCTGCAGGACATTCGAGATGAGTTCTGTCCATCGCGTTTCAAGCGTCGTCAGCTGGGCACCGAGTTTCGTCTGTGGTATAGTGAGAATCGGCTGTAGTAGTTACAACAGGCGTCGCATACCTGATACTGCTTCCGTTGACGATTCACTTCCGTCGTTCGTTCCCTTAATTCCTCCAGTGCCGTCTCTAAACCCTTCGCAGTGTGTTCCATAAGGTAGTTCTGCACTTTCCACGCATTTGAACCATACGTCTGCAGTAGCGCAATGTTATTTTGTCTTGGGAGATAGTCAGACCGAATATATACACACGAATTGCAAAAGGGAGCATACCGTATTCGCTGGTGCTCAAGCTGGGCTTTTGCATTTTTTAAAGCTACTTGCCAGTCTTCGTCGGTGGGTGAAGAAGAGGTAGGTGCGGGTAATTGGTATCGCAAGTTGTCTAACGGCGTTAACGGCTGATGCGACTCTACCCTTTGTAATTCAGCTTGGAGAAGGGGATTGTTCTGTATAATGCGAGACGCCTGATCAGAATTATCCGTGAATGTTGAACACGGAGATACGGACGGTAAATAGTTCTATCGGCGGAGGGACCTTCGGGTGAAGAGTCTGTGGGTTCTGTTTGTTTTCTCGGGCCAGTTCTGCCTCCACTTTCTGCTTTAGCGCCGGATAGACGTCTAAATCATTGTCATAATAAGGTAAAGAATCGAATATCTCGGTTTGTTGCTCGTTGGCTGTTTCGATGGACATGGCGGATTCAATATAAGCTGTAATGCCGAAGTAAGAGAGACGAAAGGAAGGCGGCTCCCACGAATACAACTCACTTGGACATCCGCGACACCGCGACCTCGCAAGCACGTATTCCAATCCTTGCCTCGTCGTTGACCATGGCCTCCAGAGGCGTCTCCAAGGCAGCGGTGCTATTGCGCGCATCGCGTCCGGCTTCAAATGCAGTCGGTTCTGTCTCCAGGCGGATGATTGGCAGCTCTTCTCGTTCGCAAGGTTAGTATTGTTTTATATTTTGTTGTGAGTTGCTGGTGCTAATGCCTGCTTTTGCAGCCTCTACATCTCCCTTCACCGAGTCCACCTCGCCAAATCCCACAGTTACACGTCATGCACAGACGACCCAGTCGCTACACCACTATGGCTCCTACCTTATGCAATCACTGCCCAAGTTTGTGCAGCAGTTCTCGGTTCTCAAGGATGAGCTCACGCTGCACATTTGCCCGTCTGGTGTCGTCCCCGTGCTCACTTTCCTGCGTGACCATGCGAACTGCCAGTTCAAAAGCGTCGTCGACATCACTGCAGTTGATTTCCCTGAAAAGGACAAGCGGTTTGAGGTCGTATATAATTTGCTGGGCTTCAAATACGCGGGCAGGATCCGCGTGAAGACGTATGCTGGCGAAGCGGACGCTGTGCCAAGCGCTTGCTCTGTCTATCGCGGTGCGGATTGGTTGGTACTCGTATAGCCTCTGCACTTGCAGGAGAGTTAATAGCCATACAGGTACGAGCGTGAGACATGGGACATGTATGGGGTTTTCTTCTCTGAACACCCCGACTTGTGAGTCTTCGAAATCTACACGTCCCGAGGTTTCTCCATTAACATATCGGCTTTCCTAGACGTCGTATCCTGACTGACTACGGTTCGTAACATCTGTACTAGTCTGCCCTTTTAATTCATTGGCCTCCCAGGATTCGACGGACATCCTTTGCGGAAGGACTTCCCGCTAACGGTATGACCTCTATCCAGACACACGTCACCCTCTATATTGTGCTCATGCCTATCTAGGGATACACAGAAGTGCGCTACGACGAAGAACGCAAGCGGGTAGTGTACGAACCGCTGCAACTTACACAAGCTTTCCGGTGAGTACTTAATGCAAGTCATAAGCCTCTTGAGCAATGATTAATGTCTCCCCAGCAACTTCGAGTCTTCCTCGCCTTGGGAAATGGTCGGGGAGGGAACACCAGCGAATCGTCCCGACGAGTTCAAGCCTTTACCTCCTCCGGCTCCGGAGCAGAAGAAATAAAGGCCTTGTTCTGGAGGTGTTTTCTGGTTACTCTGGATGAGTGTACGCCATCGGGGTAGACAGTATGACCATGCGGAGTGTGCATAGATACTGGGTGCATATGCGTTGTTTCTGTCGGTTCGCAACGCTGTATAGGCTTGATACCGCTAGAATATGACGAGGGGTGCCGATCCTGCTTCGTTAGATTACGTAACCAAATTCTGCGTCTGGAAAGAGTGTCTTCAATGAGCGTTTGTCTGAGAACGAGTCTGCGCTTTGGCTCGGGGCAAACAGTCCTGACAAGACTCTTTCAGTTGCGCTCGCGGTCGATTGCTTATCTGCACTTCGCCGCCTCTATAACTACAGAAGGTCTGTACTTCCCAGACATTTTCTGCGGAAGAAAAAGTAGTGACCACTTTGGCCCAAAAATGCGGTTTCCGCGTACCCCCTTGCGTTGTCACGCAAATTTCTACACCAGCCGCACATCACATCTCGGGCGGCGTCATAAGACGCGTGTATGGAGAACAACGAAACTAAACCAGTCGTCTCTTCCGTCGCTCTCGAAGGCCTCGACGAAGCCACGCACGACGCGCAGCCATCACTGGCAGGAGCTTCCGCGGACTCTAAAGACCTCCCCGCGCAGGTGCATGGGGCCGCCACTAACTTCGACGAGTCGGGCGTGACGAAAGGGGAGCAAGCTCAGGTGAAGCAAACCGTGGAGGTCTCTTCGGAGGACCGAGAAACGTCCGCGGACGCTAAAGTTGTCGAGTCGACGTCGGCCTCGGCGCCCTCGTCACAGAGCTACATACCTCCCGTGAAGCGGTTCAGCGCAGTGAATATCAATAAGAAATTTTTGCAGAAGAACCAATCGCTATCGTCAGTTGCGGGCTCGAGTAATTCGTCGATTGCGTCGAGTAACAAGCAGACGGGTGCTATAGGTACGTGTCCGGAAATTATTGCCTGACTGATATTCATCAACAATATTCTGGACTATCCACAGCGAGACCCTCGCCTCAAACTGCACAGTCCCATTCTCGTCTCGTAACAGCAAAGCTTACTGCCACACCCGTATTGTCTTCGGCGGGACAAGGGTGGTCGCGGCCGAATTCTGTTCCTCCTCCCGCACCTTCCCCGACAAATACGTCTGGCTTGCCCAGGAATGGTATAACCGCACCTCCTGGGGGTCATGTTCCTCCTCAACTCGCTCCTCCGCCGGGGGGTAAGATTATTCACCCTCAGGCACGTAGTGTTTTGAAGGTGGACGGTATGACGGGTTCAGGAAGGCCTGCGTGGAGAAGCGTGCAATCCGGAACAGCTGACGCAGCTTTGCAGGCCTTGAATGATTTTCCCACTGCCGCCGAAGCTGCCAAAGGTAAGAGACTCCCTAAAGACAACTTATTCTGTCCGGTCGCAGTAGTTAAATGTGAGGATATGGCGACAGGTCATCTCATTAAAGTTGCAGATCTTAAGGTAGCTTCAGATGCTACCGAGGCACAAAAACACGCTATGAGTGAAACAGCAGATGCGTTTCGTGGCGTTCATTTGGATCCGAATGCCCATCACTGGGATGAGGTATGTTCGACGGTTTTATTCTGTCATTTGGTGCTAAACATTCTGATAGATGGAAGAGGACGACAATGACGATTTCTTGGGGGGTGTCATTGAGTTTGGCGACGGAAGACAATACACCATTCAGGTTGACGATGGTAACAAAGTAGATTCTCTAACTCGGGAAAAAGGACACGGCCCCAGTCCTGCAAATCCTGTTACGAAAGAAGAGCGTTTTGTTGATGACTTCGATCGCAGCTGGCCGAAAGCACGCCACGGTCAAGGTGGCGCTACAATGCACGACGAGCACGTCGTCCAGAATGATTCCGGACGACATAGCCGTGCTTCTGAAGCATCTTCCAATATTTCCACACAGTCGCCGGCCTCGTTACGTGATGGATCTCAATCACGAGTATTGTTTAACGAGCGTCTGAACCGGATGGAGCCTTACTCAAACAGCAGACCTGGGCCTGGGAGTACACACGCTCAGGCTCATGTAGTGACAACTCGAAGGAGCGGTCCGGAGGCTGCGGGCCATGTACCAAACAGTCGATTGGAACGTGACGCTCCTCCTCATAGTAGTCGCTCGCAGTTTCAGGTTCTGCACAAATCCACTACTCGTGATTTCCCTCAAGGACAAGACGAATCGTCACGGCCTCATCCCTTTGGTGAAAGTCGGAGAGAGCATGATGCCGATACTGGGAGCGCATTCGTGAGATCTTCTGGTGACGGGGTGCATCATCGCGAGAGTAGGCGTGAGTGGGGGTCTCCAAATGCATCGCTTGCTGGGACGCTACCGAATGGCAGGCCGCCCAGCAGTAGAGAACATTCCGTTTCACGGGGAACAGCTAATGGGGCGTCGTCCGTAGCAAGCAGCGATGATCATAGCACTAAACTCTTCTCTTCAACGCGCTCCTCTCAACACTGGGGTCACGCTCCATCTGGTCACCTAAAGGACCTAGAAAGGCAGGTGCCCCCACATCTTATGAGTTCTCGGGCAGCTCCCGTGGATCACCCTGCACCTGAGACAGACACTCGTCGGGTCGAGCAACATGCGCCCCTCGGTGCACTGTCTGAACCTAAAGAAGGCAGTTCTCAAGAATCCCCTTCTCTGGAAAAGGGCGAAGGTTCTTGGCCAGAAGCTATCGTTGTCAAAGAGGTGCCATCCGTTTCACCGGACGATGCTGAGGCACTTCGAAGGGCTTTTCTTGCCGATAGCGCAGAACGGGCAAAGAGACGACGGCAGCAAGAAGAGGAAGAGCGTGCAAAGGCTCAAGAGCGCGCACGGAAGAAAGCCGCAGAGTTGGAGGAAAAAATGGCCGTCGCAAAAGCTGCAGAAGATGGTAAGAAAACGCTTGATCGTAAGCTCGGACCACACTCCACTGGTACTCCCGCCGGTGCTCTTGAACCAAAGACGGTGAGTAACAGACCAACGGAGGTATGGTGTGATCTACTTTCGTCAGTTTATTCATTTAATCTCACACGCAAAATTGTAGGCTGAGGTTCTAAACGTTATTGAAGAGGCAATCAAATCCGCTGCACAGCCGGAACATGTTCGTAACTCAGATAGGACAGCTGAGCACGGTGGATCAGACATGGCGAGTGTGAAGCCGCATTCCGGCAAAACTCCAGCTTCTGCAGGCGATGATCGTTTGTCGGCTACTCCTGACACACATGCTTTTACTCGACGATCCCCTTTTGCACCGGTGTCTGATCAGGCAGATTCTTGGAGGACTAGGACTAAGTTACCGGCGCCACCCGCCTGGAACTCAAGGAACGACACTCCGCGTGATCCGGAAATGGCCAGGTTGTCCGCAGTCCAGGCGTTCGATCTTCAGGCCGATGAGAGTATGGAGGTAATTGATTTCAGTGATATTGGTCGATTGGTTGGAGAAAGGACATTGCAGAAGGCAAATCCTACGTTGGTAGATGAGACTCCTGGTTCACCAAGGCCAACCCGAGCTGTTGCAAGCGACTTCTTTATTGAGGATACCGCAGAGAAGGGTGGAGCCGAATCCTGGCGCAGAGCTCTGAATAGCAAACCTCATGCTATAACGACAGATATGGGATTAGAACGTCCGTCTCATTTGGAACAGCCAACTTCAGAACAACCTGAAAACAGGAATACATGGCCTACCACTGACAATGATTACTCGCGCTTAAGAACGCCATCGCTACCGAACGATAGTCTCCCATTGCCTGGTCATATGGCGCACGTGCCTACCTCTCCTGGACTTTCAAGGTTCCTCAGAACGTCAAACACAGCATATCGGGAAGTCCCTTTGTCTGCACTGGATGATACTATGTCCCGGATAAAGGTCGTTATAGACGGAATGCACTCCTCTACGGCAGGGCAAGGAGCTAAGGTAGATTTGAAGGAACTGGGTACTCCTTCGCCAGGCCCGCAACTGCTTCCCGCCTTAGTGCCAAGCCAGCCATCCACGTCCTCCGATCAGCCGAAACGCGAGAAGTGGCTTCCTCCCGCTCTTCGTCCGCACAATGCAGAACACAGTCACAAACGCACAGAGACATTTGAGTTCACAAGACCAGAACCTCCTCGGAGTCCCGCTCCCCCGGACAACGGATACACAATTCGCGTGCCGCGGGTCTCGCGTCCCGTAGAACCGTTGACAAGACGGCAGATAAACTTCATCAAGAGTACATCCGATATCGTCCGCTGGGACATCCTGTCGTTTGACCCCCCAGTAGAAGGTATGACTAAGAGAAGCCTTTTAGTGAACGACGTCCTGTTCCGGAGACCACAGGGGCTACTAAAAAACAAGAAGCCCAGAGTCTTTTTACCTAGGGGGAAGCGCGTTTTTCGGCAGCCTGCCGGCGATGCGCAGTCATTCCCGAAGAATAGCGTACAGGTTGGAAATGTCTCAAAAGATGGTCCGTCGGGCGCCTTTGGAAAATCGAGAATGGCCGGACAAGGCAATTGGCGGAATGCTCCTACAGGTTCCTCGGAAAGTCCAGTTAACATTGAACGACACGCAGTACTTGATATCACAAGTCGGTCTCCGCCTCCCGACTTGGCGCCGATTGCTCAGGCCGGGCATCCCTCCGTAGCTTTTGGAGCTGATAGCGGAAGAAGTGCCGGCAAAAACAAAATATCACTGAAGTCAGCTGATGGAAGCGATGTGGCCTTCTACCGAGACGCTCGAAAGTCAGTCAGTGTTAGCAGTATCCCAGTGGTGACTTTCACAGTGAGTAGTGAACTTGAAGGAGAGACGGATCTCCTGCCCGTTGATGTATCGGAGGCCTCAGTGAGTGGAGTTTCCGAGGCCAATAGCCCTAAGGCCAACGCCATGCACCTGGTATTTTCAACGCCGGTACAAACATCAAAAACGCTACCTGTCAACGGAGCCTTGTCTATGGAATCATCTGTGGCAGTCCAGCCGTCGAGCCCAAGAGGAGCGGAGAATAAATTGCTTGAGCAACAGGTAAGTGGACTGAACTTTTGCGCAAAATCTCCCAATACTGATCGGGTATGGCAGACCGATCCCTTACTTCGAAGCCATCCTGCGACGCCGCCTCCGCAAAACACACCGACCGCTGTCTGGAAGTCCCCAGCTCGTGTTCCTGATCCTGAACATCTAAAGGCAGTATGGTCCCAGGCGTCGGACAAGGGATCACTTCCTACTGTGAACTCTCTCAAAGGTATTGCAGATGACTTGACTGCTGTCCCGTTTACGCTTCAGGAGGTGAAATCGGAGGGTGGGACGCCTCCACCTTCAGGGCCCGTTGCTCCCCCAACGAGAATGTCCGCCTCAGAAGTCACTAGGGCATTCCAGACTGTTCCGTCGGGTCCCTCGAATTCGATGTCCTCTTCGTCGCTGCGAGGCAATCAACTTTCCTCCGTGCTTGGATCTCCAATGAGCACTCACAGAGCATTGAAACCGACTTCCACTGGTCTCCCTCCGCCTTCTCTGAATGCCACTGGGCCGAGACCCCACTATATGAGTTATGGGCAATCTATCAGTAGCCATTCGCCTAGTCCCCCCACTCTTATCTACTCCCACGTCATGCCAAACGGAGTGCCAACCTCCCCAGCAGGATCACCCTATGGTCAGCCCGTATGGATGCCTCTTGTTCATCAGCAAGGTCCTCAAATGGTTCGGGCGCAGCCACCATCCCCGTACAGCCCTTCACTGATGCCTTATCACGTTCCTGGAGCACAAAACGGGATGTTCCCGCCCTCAAACGGTCTGGCCAACCCGCAGAGCTCGCCCGCTTCTTACCCTAGTGTGCCTCCTTCACAAATGGTGGTAAGCCCGGTCTTGTCTCATGCAACTCCCGTCCCGCCACACATGATGTATGCTGGAAGTCCCATGCTCGTGCCTATACCTCCGCCCGGAGGTGCTCCGCAGCCCCGTCCATATCCAGGCGTGGTCGGAATGGGGAGGGGGTCCATGCCAGTGCACAATCACATGGATTCTCGTCAACATTCAGTTCCCGGAGCGCCGCTGGCACCCGCTTCCCGTTTCCCTGTCCATAATCCTGGATATACACCCGTGCCTCCCCAGTCGTTTGTCCGACCTTGGTGATCAGTCCATACCTGTATTCGACGCGTACACTACGTTCAACTGTTATCTGCATACATCATTTTGTAATCTTTATTCAGTTTTCCCTGTGAATTGACTTTCCCCTTTTTCGGACTGTAGTTCCGTGGCTCATCTTTGCGCTCAGTGCTCACACAAAAAACGGGAGTACGCCTCTAAATTAGGAATGATAAGGACACAGGTTGGTATCTAATCTAAGCAACAGCTGCCTGTACTGCCTGTTCAGCGGCTTCGTCTAAACTATCATATGCAAAAATTTTAAGACCAGATTCCTTGATGAGCCTTATTAAAGTCTCAGTAAATATGAAGATAACACAATCAAACAAAACAGCACTCACTGCTTCGCTTCCTCTTCCTTCGTGCCCTTCAACCGGACAATCAAAGGTACGCTAAGCGAAAGGTCCTTAGTAGCCTTAATGACGCCCTCCGCGATATAATCACAACGCATGATCCCTTTATAAATATCATCAGCACGGAACCCAGCGTCTACTTGACACACACGCACCGCCAAAAATATTGATAAATATACTCTTGACGGAAGGATCGGCCAATAAAATTTCAAAGGCCTTCTTCACTGTCTCCGGAGTGGCACCCCTTAGAGGAAGACAATCAGTTATTCAGCTACGAACCGCAAATAGAGCCACTGAGGACATACCCTCCCACATCAAGGAAATTAGCAGGCTGACCCCCGTGGAGACTGAGTACGTCCATGGTTGCCATGGCAAGTCCAGCGCCATTCACAAGACAGCCGACATTGCCGTCAAGCTTAATGAAGTTTAAGTCGTATTTCTGCGCCTCGACTTCAGATGGCTCCTCTTGCGTGACATCACGTAGGGCATAGACGTCCTGCTGGCGGAAGGAGGCATTATCGTCGAAACCAAATTTAGCGTCCATGCTGTAAATGCAAGATTTGTGAGACCCCCTAGTCTTACAAACAATCCACTTACCATAGTACATGACCATCCGCCGTCTCACCCAGAGGGTTGATTTCAATTTGAGTCGCGTCCTTCTCTTTGAAAATCTTGTACAGACTCCGGAAGGTCTCCGCAGCCTCCTTCTGCGCCTGTTCGCTCTTGAACCCAAGCTTCTTGGCCACCCCCAGTGCCTCCTCGGTGCTAAGACCCTTGTCGAGGTCGATAGGTGTCGTAATGATAGCATTCGGGTCCTTCGCGGCAACCTCTTCGATATTCATACCACCCTGATTAGACGCAACGAGCACAACGCCCTGCGAGACACGGTCGTTCAAAACTGCCACATAGTACTCATGCGAAGCGTCGCGGCGCTCTGCGAGCATGATCTGGACGGGTGTTCAGCTTCCTCACTTGAGTATTCTATCACGACGCGCAGCTCACAGCGTTACAGATACGGCCCTTCTCACCCGTCTGTTTAGTGATGAGTTTTGCACCAATCATCTTCCTTGCGTAGTCCCTAGCTTGTTCTGGGCTTTAAAGAGAATTAAATAGTTGTTTAGAATTCCTACCGTAGACTGGAGAGTTCCTACCTGTTTATAAGATGAACACCCCCCTGAAGTCCGTTATCAAACTTCCCCTTTCCGCGGCCACCAGCCAGCACTTGAGCCTTGATTACAAGGTCCTTTGTGCCTGTTAAGTAGCTCGAGGTTGGATCTCATCTTCCACGAAAAAAGGATCACGAAAGTACCAAAGCTTTTCGCCACTTCATACGCCTCCTCCGGTGATTTGGCAGCGAGACTCTTAGGGGTCGCGATACCATACTGCAGAACGAGGTTCAAGTACGTCTTCGATACGCTTGGAGGTGGAAGGACAAACCGAGTTGAGAAGTTGAACAGACTGGTATTCGTGGATGGAGAGGAACCGTTTCTGACCTGCAGATCCAGCCTAACAGTGTGCCGAAAAATCAGAAAAGACCTGTAGCTATTGGAAAAGACGTACACGAAGGGCGACTCGACCGCCAGTTCTACGCAACGATGCAAGCATGGTGATTGTACGAAGGAAAGATGTAGAGTGTGGTGGTCTTTAAAACCGCTGCCTGAGGTGATGAGTGCGCGACCTGGCTGCAAAAGGAATCCGAGGCCATAATGCTCGCGACCTTCGTATCCATCCGTAAGCCCGCTCCGACCGCGCCCGCCCCGTTCAACCTCCTCATTTGCCGCAACATGGGAAAACGCAAGGCCGTGCTTTCCGACGACAGCGAGGAGGACTCAGGAAGGAATGAATCAGATGCCTCAAAGTCGCCTGAACAAGGGGAGGAGACGTTTATGGTCGGTGAGTTTCGGGTACGCAGACCGGAGAACC
This sequence comes from Coniferiporia weirii, assembly GCA_024195185.1. Classification (NCBI taxonomy): domain Eukaryota; kingdom Fungi; phylum Basidiomycota; class Agaricomycetes; order Hymenochaetales; family Hymenochaetaceae; genus Coniferiporia; species Coniferiporia weirii. The sequence goes on from JAKOPK010000005.1 coordinate 186,722, forward strand.
TCACTATTGCCCGTTAACCGCCGGCCCATCCGACAGAGGTCATAATGAAAGCTAGAGTCAATGACGACGGGGAAGTGGTGGGCATCGACTATACTGAGTTTAACATGATGCGTCAATAACTGATTATTGTTCGTCAGGAATACCGGGTCAGAGTGAGCTACCAGTGCCTAACGGATATTCTGCGCTACATGGCTGATTTCCCGTAGTGGGCAAGATATTCCCCTGAAGATGACAGGTAGTATCATTATTTATTTACTTGATTCTTCCATAACTTCGTCGTACAGTTGGGAGCCGCAAGAAAATGTCAAAGAGTGCACCCGCCTACTCCGGAGTTTTTGGAGTGAAGTAGGAATTGAACGCAGGAAAAACCCGGGGCCTCCTGGCACTGTATATACCGCATCAGAGGCCTGGATAAGTATGCAAAGCATTTTGAAAAGCTCATACATTTGTCATGCTTTAATTGACTAATTAATTCATTCATCCAGAGAAAGAAATTGCGTTTTTCTGGAAAGAGTACGAACTTGCGGAAAGGGAAAAGGTAAGCATGACGAATTATTATACGCCATGTATGGAATTATCCTTACCGCTAAGCAAAGGAAGAGGAGGACGCAAAGAAAAAGAAGAAAGAGTCGAAAAAGACCGCTAAGTATGCGTCGAAAGACGATGCTCCATCGAAGTCAAAATTGGTGAAGCACAGTAGTTACAACAGCTTGTTCTCTGATGATGTGAGTGCGTTTACCCGGTTGTACTTGCTTCAAACTATTTTTGAGTTTTCTAAGCTAAGATTGATCGAGTTAGGATGACTCAGATGACGTTCCGCTGAGCTCGCTAGTGCCAGACAAGAAAGGCAAGGGGAAGGAGGTGTTAAAAAACACAAAGGTTAGTGCCACTTTTGTTCACTTTTCTGACGATTTTATGCTTGTGTATACAGGGCGTCTCAAAAGCTTCAACTTCTTCAAACAAGGCAGGCACGTCGTTGAAGCTATCTATTCCTGCTCCGGCAAAGAATAAGTATTCGAGTATGAAAATCAACAAGAAATCAGCAGAGGCTTCCCCCATACAACCCAAGCCGCTTGGGAAATCAGTAGTACAAGCAGAAGGTTTGCCTAAACCGAAACCTTCTATGATAACGACTTTCTCCAAACGTTCATCCGTTACAAACACTACCGCTACGGGAGCAAGCACATCAAATTCCCACTCAGCGAACTTATTGTCGGTTTTTTTTTCAGTTTTTTTTTCGCTTACCGATGCTCACGTCCAGACGAAACAGCCTTCCCCCTCGCCCTCGTCTCTCAATGCCGTCTGTTTCTTCTACAGAGCCTCCAAGAGCGACCGGTGATGAAGTGGACAATGTGTTAGTAACAATAATGCCTTTCGAGTAAGTTATCTTTTCTTTAAATATCAGTCTACTTACGACGACGGCACAGAGCTTCAAAATCCCAAAATCCGGAGTAAGTCGTTTCGTTTATTTTTTGTTTTTAACCTGAAGCTGGGCTAGGAATGCAAAGGCGCTGCCAGCCTTGAAGATGGGTCCCACACCGTCCACGTCAGGTATTAGGTGAGCAAGTTCGCAACCCCTCATTTCTTGAGTGTCTGATTGTCCAGGTTCGAGAAAAAATGGAAATGGTCCGGAGATCTCTTTTTCGGTACTCCGGAGATTGCCAAGAAATTATGCAATATAATCATTAATGATGCTAGTGATATTTCGTCTGTCGGCCAGAGAATGCGCTCTATGATGGAGCCCGAGAAGGACTCTTTACGGTTTAGTAAAGCTTACAGGCGCTCGGAAATAAATGTCATCCTTCGATCATTAAAGAAGGTCGACCAAATAGCCAGAATCTCGTATCTAGCAGAAGGTGACAAAAACCCTTTCTCCATCTTTGTGAAGTATCTAGCCCGAAAAAATTTAGTGAGTTGAATTTTCTCTGATTTTACGTCTTTAATGACTTGCACGAAGGTCGTTTCTACGGCCGGCATGTCAATATATGGCCACGTTGCGGAGATGATAATTTTTCCTCCGACTAATAAAGATCTATGCAAGCGTCTTAACGTTCCTCCTCGCTATCTCGTCAACGATTCTTTGGTCCTTGCGTTGATGCCTTACCACATACCACCTTCCAAATACCGAGAGCTGTACTTTCGGTCGGACGAAATTAGGTATACAGCTCAGGACGAGGAACTACCTAAAACACTGGAGGCCCTTCCGATGCTCGCCCTCCGACCCGGTTTGGAGAAATTCCTCAGAGCTTTGGACTTCCCGCAATGGTTCCTCAGCTTCTTACCTCTTCGGAGATACTGTGTATGGGCATTCCGAGTGGAACCTACGTTGAAGGACCAAGGGAAAGGTCTTTCGGGGGCTCTTCGGGATGACACTAGGGCTTTATTGGCTGTGCTCTCTTATCTTAAAGCCGAAAATGTTGGACACACTGGCGACGTTCGTGTGGTATTTGTTCATGTGGGAGCTGTGCAGACGATCAATCGGATCCGCGCTTTGGCAGATTGGAGGTGTAATAAACCGGAGGTCCGGTTCGTCACTTATGGATACCATGAGAACGTCAAGCCATCGTTGTGGGGGTTCAGCGAAATTTATCCCTTAGGCAGGTCTCCTCGCTTTCCATGCGTAGCAAACGCCAACTGAACATGATGAATAGGCGGAATCGTCACGTTTACCTCCAGTGCATTACTAGAGAATCCGCTGGGTATAGGAGAACTTATAGAGCGAATTCACAGACATCCATTCTGGGAATGTTATATCCACCCTTCTGTGTTGTCCGTTTTTGTCCGTCTGTCATGTCCGGAGGAAGACCCCGTCTCAGTATACTCCAAGTGGGTGCATATGTTACAGTGTTGACAGACATAATGCTGACGTATGGAGCGTAGCGAACCACTTCGCTTCGGGAGAATATTGGAACTGATTGAGGAGGGGAAAGTTGCGCTGATGCAGAGTCCAGGTCTGGCGGAGCAAGCGCCTCCAAGGGGCGACATTGATGCGACGACTCAATGGATATCCGCGCAAATGGCTATGCTTACCAAGAGACCGACGGATCATTTGGAAGATTGTTGGAGCACGTTCATATCTGAGTACTCGCACACGACGGAGAAGGAGCTGCCGGGATTGATAGAGTCGGAAATTGTCAAGGATCTGAGTCTCCTTCAGATTCAGCCTGTTATGCGCAAGAATCACAGACGGTTTGTCGTGATAAAGGCTGTTCAAGACACGCGTATTGCATGGAACAAGGACGGGGTACGTGATTGGGAAATTGTGGCAACATGAAATTATTAATGTTTCTTGTCCAGTTCGAGTGGAGAACTGTCCAAGACTTTGATTTCAACGACGGATATCCCAAGGATCGTTTCAGTGTGCAGTAAGATCTCTAGTAGTAATATTGGCGCATGGAAAACTGCACTTATACTCGAGAAATCCAGAGCTACCGAGTCATAGTTGTAGCCCTCAATATCTTAAATACAGGTGTTGATTTTTTGAGGGGGGGGAGAGGGGGGTATCATTGTATATTCTTTTTTATAGGGGTACTATGTATAACTTCGACTTGTCTTGAAGTACTTACGTAGTACGAATTTGGAATACATTAAAGATGATAACTTATACGGCAACATTATTTGTCAGCTTTGTACTACAAACGGTATTTAGCTCATTCCGTATTGGGACGAATACTGTGACCGTCTGAGACTTGTCATCACCGAGGCTTCAACTCGTCACTCAAGTCTAGCTGTATACTTTCGCTGCATTTCGCCAAAGTTCTTGCCGGCGGTCTCCTAGCGGTGCTGAACGTCGGCTTCCTCTAACTATACCTTAGCGTTTCCCCTCGCCCATGTCCCCTCAAAAGCGGACTGCTTCACAGGCGTGCCTTCCGAACCGCCAGTCAAACAAAATTCCACGCACGATGATGACGAGATCCGACACTGAGAAAGACGTGAACTCAAGTGCATCACAGGGGCCCGGGTTACTCGCTCGTTGGAAAGAGTTAATAAAGGACACGTTCGTCGCCCCGTTCACATCACACCGTGCGTACCGTAGTATGGCATGGATGGCTACTCCGGGCTTACTCGCTACTCCTTTGAAACAGCTGGAGATGAACTGCCCACATTCAGCACGGAGACTTCGCATTCACTGCATCAAAAACATTCGGCAGAGAGAGCATCAGTTCAGCCTAAGCCCCAACTAACGCGCACCAACACCCACAACCCGACCAACTTGCTCGCTTCGTCTTCATCGTCATCTTCCTCGTTTCGCCTACCCACCTCAATCCCATTATCAACTTCCGTGTCAACAATTGACATTTCTCGCCTCAGCCTCTCCGGTTCACCATCAACACAAACGTCAAGCTTTAACAGTCCACCCACGTCTACCTGCACCTTCGACGTTCCTCAGCTTGATGTAGTACAGAAACTACTTTCCCAGACGAAATCGGGCCGTCTCTTGGATAGTGGAGTGCGGAAAAGCTACAAGAAGAGGCAGCATATATATGAAAAACAGGTGCATCTATCTTCTCTGGAGTTAGTATACCCCTTCGGTGCTGATGCGCTATCGCAGCACAAGGAGCATGTAAAAGAGGCACTGGAACGTCAGTTTTACGAGCTGAAGAGAGGGAAAGGTGAAAAACATAACTAACAAAGCTTTTTCTTCTTTCATCTGACTTGTTACAAACAGGATACGAAGCTGATTTTGAAACTTTTCGCGGTAAGCGTTTAAATACAGCGATTCCTCGCTTTACTAGAAAGCTGATACGTTTTTGCAGGTTATTGTCACTACCTACGTCGACTGGATCGTCTGGAGGAACAAAGGAGGGGTAACGGTGGGATATTTAAGCACGATCATATATGTATGGCGACTCATTGTTTGTGCTAGTTCGCGTCAGGAAAGGTGCACAGGCGCCAATTCTTCCTCCGGACGATGTAAGTTCCTTCCACCTCCGATGTGAGTTTCTATAACGCCCATGCCCTAGGTGGATTACCTCAAGCGTGCTATGGAGAAAGCGGCGAAGTCGCTTCATAGGTAAATCCGGCCAAATCATATTTTGAGCTTGTCTTTACTTATTTTACATTGCCAGTCCGAGACCGCCAAAGCCATTTAGTCCGACTATTGAGCAGTTAAACGCATATACGAGGGCTCGGGATGAGCAGATTCGCGATAGGCTGCACCCAAAGCGCAAGCCCGTTCCCGAGCGACTGCCTAAAGGTGCACAAGAAGAAGTAGATATTTTATTGCGAAAAGAGGGTGTTGTCTCCAAGGTCGGCCGTGAACAAGTTTCACATACAGATTTGCGACGACTCAGGCCCGGTGTTTGGCTCAATGACGAAATCATCAATTTTTATGGTCAACTCATCAATGATCGAGCAGCGGAAGCAGACGCTGCAAAGGAGAACAAACAGAGTGGCGCGAAGAGGGCGCTCAATGTTCACTATTTCTCCACATTTTTTTGGTCGAAGCTGCAGATGGGGTACGAAAAGGGTCGCCTAGCGAAGTGGACAAAAAAGCTGGACATCTTCTCGAAGGATATTATCCTTATAGCTGTCAACCACAATAACGCGCATTGGACTTCCGCGGCGATAAATTTTAGACAAAAGCGAATAGAGTCTTACGACAGCATGGGCTACGCTCGGCAGGAAGTATTTGCAGTATGTCGATGTGCCGTTTAAACCTAATAGCAAAGAGCTAACTCCCCCTTCCCTCGCATAGGCGTTAAGGTCTTATCTTGACGATGAGCACAGGAATAAGAAGAAGAAGCCGTTTGACTTTAGCGGGTGGACAAACCATGAGGTGGAGGTAAGTCATGGTTGCGACGAGTCGGCGTTTACTGGTTTACCGAAGCATATGTGCAGAATTACCCAGAGCAGGAGAATGGATACGATTGTGGTGTATTCACGTGCCAGACGCTTGAGTATCTTTCACGGGGGGAAGATACTTTCAACTTCACGCAAAGAGACATGACATATTTCAGGCAGCGGATGATTTGGGAAATTGGGCGCGCAAAACTGGCAGACCCGGCGTAACCTGTGTCTTCTCTAGTTTTCATTTTCTATTCTTATTCTGTAGTTTTTTCTTCCCTTTTGGTTCACTTTTGTGCGCACGTCAATGTCCCATTGCATACTAGGTCTACTCGGCTATAATGATATTGGAACACGAGCTCGGGAAAATGATATGGGGCGTTATCGTCTAAACCACCATACAACGATGAAAAACCAAAATACTACTATGAGAAAAATAATGTACCAAAGCCAGCGGCAGCCCTGACGCTCGGCCATATTGTTCATACGACGGAACGTGCCGGCGAGGATGCCGGACGTCTCTGCGAATGCGTCATTCTGAGGAACGCGGTCAACGCTAACCAGCCTGGAGGTGGTATGAGGCGCTCACCATCTGGCTCAGCTGTACAGTAGAGTCGCGTATCTCATGCCCTATCCCTGTGGTAATCTGTACGCGGGCACATGCTCAACGCCGTAAAGAAGTAGGAGAAGGGGATGAGGGTAAAGACGGGCTCACATCCTTCAACAATTTAACCTTGGCACTCAGGCCCTCCAGGTGCTCGTCGTTCTGCGACTCGAGCTCATCCGCGGTGCGCATTCGCGCGGCATGGTCGCCATTGGTGAGGTATGGCGAGGAGCGTCCCAGTCCCGATGGCGGGTAGTCGGCGTGGGAGTTGCCGCCGAGGAGAGCAGAGCGGTCACGCAAGGAGGATCGGGAAGAAACAGAAAATCTGTGGGATTATTTAGACGAGGGACGTACGCGGATGTAGTGATGCTTGCCTTTGCGCCATTGTTAAATGTGCATTCTCGCTGTTCTCGCTGTGTATTAATTAGCACGATGGCGGCGGCGGCGGCTACACGTCTTGCGTATCACGTGAGGTCGCGTATCGCCCACGCTTTTTTTTTGGTGGATCAGAGTGTTGTGCTTAGCTTGTGCACTGCTGGGTACCTCCGTCGCTCGAGGACCTTACTGCCGTTTGCAATGCTTTCCAGCTCGCTGCGCCGCGTCGGATCTGGTGCAAGCGAGGTGTCGGCGGTGCATGTCCGCCATGCCTCATCTGACTTTTCCAGGTTGGTCCGGAAGGGCAACAAGATGTCTTCCGAGACGGAAGGGAACGAACACGACTACCGGAAGATTAACCAAACGGCAAAACACCTTATCAAATCCTCTAAACAGGGGCGCGGTAACTCAGGTTGGCGGCATACGGATGGACGGAGGAAAGAACCTCAACGACTCAAACAGGATTTACTCAGAAATAGTAATATGGGCAATTCGGTGAAAATTCAGCAACGCGATCTCTTTCGCGGCCACCCGCTCGAGCACTGGACAGTCGAAGACTTTTGCGAGTCCAGTACGCCGGCCTTGCAACCCGGCACATTTTTCGAGATTCGCCGGTGAGTAGTAGCTTTGACCGTTTGTTTGATGCATGACCCTGACGTTTATTGTCAGTAACACAGTTGTTTCGTATGGTGTTGTCATTGGTGCTGCTGAAGGTAACATTGGTTACAACCAGGACACGCAGAGCTTAAATACCGACGGCGAAATGTTTCTACACCGTGCCTCCGATGTCATGTTCGCGGTACCGAACTTCATTGACGCTTTCCTCGTCAACCGTTGCGGGAGCGGACTTCAACACACAACTCCGAATGAGCTTGCCGCACGTTTGCGGATCTTGAAACTTGCGCGGGACTTTGAGCGCGCTATGGAGGCCGAGGCATCCCGTATTGGACGTCTTATGAACGATATCTACCCCCAGGTGTGCGCCAAATCCCCTGACGAATGGAACAAGGTCACGACTATGCAAATTGCTCGTATGCTCGATGCCGCTCCGAATATTCCGATCGTTACCCTGTTCGCGGTTCATAAACAACTCATGGAGAACAGCGATGAATTTGTCTGCCATCCGGTCAAACATCGTTTCTTACACACTTTCGACGTCCGACCGCCCTCCCACCTCGACAAATTTCGAACCGTTAAAGAGTGGGTTCGAAAACGCAGTCCCATCATCACTGCCTTTCAAGCCAAGGCAAAATTGCTAATTGACCAATCACGCAAGCTGGCGCCAGAATCAGCGAACGAGCCACCTTCCCATGTGGATACTGGTATTAAAATCACGTTTACTCCCGAAGAACAGGAGATCATCGAGCTTCTCAAACTTTCGATGTTGAATAGTCGGAGAATTCAAGCGGCCAGCTTTGAAGGCATCATTCCGTCTATCATTAAAGACACTCGCAAGTATGACGAGCCTATAACTTCTTATGTTACATTGAAGTTCCTCCAGGAAATCGGCGCCTATACACCGTGGGAGGACACTGCTAGTAAAGAAAGGGAGCTGAATTTGCCCGTGGAGGATGATAAATCAGCCGTAAATCCGGTGACGAGTTCGACTGTAGAGCCACTAATTCCGACGAGTACTCCTGGTCTTCTCGCCGCAGATCCTCACGAAGCCGTGCGTCATGACTTTGGGGATCTTCCTGTGTTTGTTATCGACGATATTGGCGCAGAGGAGCTTGACGACGGTATTTCCATTGAGCCGGCGGTAGGCGAACCTGGCTCCGCCTGGTTACACGTCCATGTTGCAGACCCGACAGCAATTCTTCCGATTGACCACCCACTTATGCAACAAATCCAGAAGCGATCAGAGAGCGTGTACTTTGAACATCGTTCTTGGCCAATGCTTCCTGAAGACATTACCAGGCTGTGTGATATGGGTCGTCCAGACGTCCGTGCTTTGGGTCAGAACGTTGTCACGTTCAGTGCAAAAATAAATGCAGCTGGCGACATCGCAGATCAAAAGGTTCGGGTGGGGCGAGTGCGGAATGTGCATAAGCTTCGTTACGATGCCGTGAACGAGATTATTGGGACACACGTTTCGCAATACCGCTTCTCGCCCTTTGTCTCGTCACCTCCTACCCTCATACTGCATGATACTTCCAAGTTACTTCCACACGCCGATACATTAAAGCTTTTATATGAGGTCACCCGTCGCTTGGTGCGAAATCGTCTAAATGAGGACTCTTTTTCATTCAGCACGAACTCCCCGGAGGTGACTTTCGTCGACAAGCCCGTTCCACAAATGCCCACACACACGACGCGCCCCATGCTCTATCGTGGCTTTCCGAAGCTCGAGTACGCCGTGGTAAATTACAAATTTGTTGAGCTTGGGGCGCGCTCGCTTGTTGCCGAGTGCATGAAGGTTGCTGGACGTGTTTGTTCTATATTCTGTATCGAAAACAATATTCCCGCTATCCGACGCTCCCTGCCGGAGTTACGATTCAGTTCGGACGCGCAACGCGAGAGCATTATAGCATCGCGCGACGAACTTGGATTTGTCAGTCCCGCAGCTATCGTGCGCTCGGGTTTCATCTTTCCGTCTGGTGAATTCACGACCTTGCCCGCCGGGCATTCGGCCGTCGGCGCAAAGGATGGCGAGGGCTACGTACGCGCGACGTCGCCATTGCGCCGGGTGGAAGATATTCTTACCCACTGGCAGATCAAGGCCGTTCTTTCGGCGGGCGGGGGTACTAGGCCGCCGCTCGACGAAAGTGCGTTACGAACTATAGCAGAGGACCTCTCCGACAAGAAGCGGGTGATAAGCCGAGCCTATCGCTCACACACGCGTCAATGGTCTCACACATATATCAAGCGTTTTATAGCGGCCCAAGAGCACCAACGTGCTGCGCAAGGAGGGGGGGATCTGGAATTTGATCCCTTACGCGACATGGATGCGTACATCGTTCAGAGACCGACGTATAACATTGCGCGCTGGTCAATGTTCCAGGATGTGTTCATTCCGAAGCTCGGTCTGCCTGGTCTGTTGCCGTCGAAGGACGAGATAGGCTTGGACCTCATGACGCCAATCAAAGTGAACGCGAAGAACGTTTTCCAGTACGACCTGAACCAGTCGCTGGAAGTTACTCTTGCTTAAAGCGTTCTTGAACCGCCTTAGCACACACGACATTAAATTTGCACTAATTTATTACTTTTCATTCACTTATTTTAGACCACTCTAGTTTAGAACCAGAATCAATGCTGATCACCCCGCTCACTCAATGCCATCCTACTTGGCTTGCACCGAGTATGTTTGAGGTCTGGAGGGATTAAACTTTCCTAATGGTCAAAAGTAGAGACTCCTTAACTCACCGTCAGCATGTAGATTACTGAAGGCATATATCAAACCTTAATCACGCATAATAATTAGAAAGGCTCTACGTAGACCAGGACGCAGAACACTATCTGATGTCCAGACTCAAATCAACTTCGTCGTGTCCGGTTCGTTGTTTCGTCGCAGAGCAATTACTGGAGATTGATGTCTCATCGAAACAATGATGGGGTAGAGTCGTTGCTCGTACATAGTAATTATAATTCAGTTGATTGTGTCAACCCCCGCCTTGACCAGGGCGTGAGATCTACCCGCGTCTGCTCACCCGCTAATGCTGGGATGGGGGCTTGAAGCGCACAATTGGCCTAAGACATCGGTCGCGCACTTAAAATTACACCTGGTAACTAGTAGCGCGCAGCTATAGGTACGAATATAGAACAAAAATAAGCTCATGGCGGATGTGGTTATGGTACGCGCGGGTTGGTAGACAAACAAGAGGACGAGGGTGAGGACGGTGGGGGATGGTATGCACGTGCAGAGTCCTATCTGGCATGGATCAGGAGAGTAGGTTAAACGGAATAAGAGAGGGCCAAAACAAAGGGGGCACATAGTATGAGAGGGACGTGGAAGGAAGCAGACGATCAGTCGATGCTCATCCGATTTGGGTTACCTAGTGGGTAGGACTGGTTATGACGATGTTGGTGCTCAGTACCGCGTCGTCGCAGGTCGCTTGACCGAGGCGCTTTGCTCACTGAAACAGTAAGAATGAGCGTAACTCCTAAAAGACTAAAGGACGGGCGCACTGTGATATTTGAGTCCGCCCCCGAAGTTCCGTAGTACGATGATAGCCATGGCCACAGTCACGACCAGCAGGATGATCGCAATGATCGCTGGTAAGCAGCGAAAACAGTCCTCGTAAGAGACATGAAAGGAACGCATTCAAGGCACTCACCAAAAACAATCAAGGTTCTTTCGACGTCAGCGATACTGTTTCCCATTTGAAAAATTCTGAAGAGCTAAGGAAACAGGTTAGACGTGTGCTTGCAGATAAAGATGGAAAAGCCGAACTTTGTACACAAAGTAAACCATAGCTCCCGCACAACCCAACATGAATGTCATCATCATATACCTGTTCTCGTACCGTGCGGCCAGCACCCCATCGGCGAGAAGCAAGAATGAGCATGGCAGTGCCGCACAAGTCACATACCACTCCCAGTTATGGCGGTTCAACACCAACCAGATGAGTTGGACGGAGAACCCTATGAAGAAGAACACATCGAACTTCATGACGCACACAAAAATCTGATACTGCGCATACATGCGCTTGACATTCCGATCCGCTCCCAGCTGCTTGTACACCTTCCAGCCAAATTCGCGCCATATTTTCCAGCCCAGTGCTATGTATGCAACTTCGGCAACGGATATGACAATGGGAATGATCGTGGTGAGTACATTCACGGGGATATCCGAAATGCCGCCATTCGAGCCCGTACTCGGTAGCGATGACCCAATTTCGAACTTCTGGATGACAGCGTATAGGAGTAAAAGAGCGTTGAAAATACTGTGCATATACGTCAGAACGAAAAAAAAGGTAAGGGCCAGATATGCTGGAACTAACGTAAGGAACATGAATTGCAGGGTGTTCCTTGCGTGAACGGCGTCTATGGCCATGCCAAGCTGGAACAGACTTAAACAGATCATTAATGTTTACAGCTCGTAGTATTCAAATATGAGGATAGCTTACTGGGCGAATGCGAATATTGAAAGATACACGGGTAGACGGTTAGTGTTGACATTGCTGAGGTCCCCGGCATTGTTCAAAACGTTTACTCGAAGTAAAAGATCCGCTTCAATGGCAATATCGATGCACGTCTCAACCAGCAAGGTGAGTACGTACAGACGGCATGCGACGGAGTCAGGTAATAACTGCGACGACGGTTACGTCGACATCAGCCAGAATAAATGTAGAAAAGGCTGAGCGTACGATCTGCAGTAAACTACGTTTTTCTACTGTCGCCGCGTCTTGCGTTGCGTTGAGATGGTACTCCGAGCCCACTTCACCACCACCGCCATCATCAATATCAGTGTGTCCAGCCCACGAGCTCTGGAAAGATGTCTTCTGGCCAAGAGGTGGATAGAGTGGTGCTTGCCCGTCGGGGAGAGAGTACGGTGAACTGGCGTGATAGGACTGTTTCGGTAGCGGAACGGCGGTCGTGGTGTACGAGTCAATGATGTCGTCTTCTACGGGGGCTTTGTACTCCTCGTAGCTTTGGTCCGGTCGAGGGGGGTAGGCAGGGAGGTAGTTTGAGGAATTATTGGCTGTGTACATGTTCCTTTGGGTGGCCATTCCCGGGGCTGGCGGTTGTCGCCCTGTAGAGGTGTAGTGTTCGTCCTGCGATTTAGTCTGGTGTTGGGTAAAGAGTGTGGTCGCTGCAGTGAAAAGAAAATGAACGAAGAGGCAGAAGACGACGAGGAAGGTATGGGCTGGCAGTGCGCGATGGCCCGATGGGACTTGTGACCGTCAGCCGAGTTGCCAAGGCCAAAGGCCCGCCGCCGCGCCCTCTATCTCCCTCCTCCATCTTGCTTGCCTTCGGCCGCGTCCTCTATATGCTCTAGTCATTTTTCTTTGCTTCTAGCTTTCTCAGAGCACACTCTTCATCGTCTCTGGCACCTTTTGTTCTCTCAGATACCAGTAGTAAACTTGCTGGCACGGGGACTGATGTCCGATCCGCAGCCACCAGCGAGCCTCTTTTTGAGCCACATTCCCGCGCCCAGAAGACAGCCTAGCCAACATTACTCGTCTGATGTCGACGCCGCGGAAAAAGTCTATTCACAAAGGACTATACTCGACGACGTCGAGAAGCCTGAGGGGGGCCGCGAGTTGAGGTACGCCACATTTCGTATACCCAGCAAAAAGGCATGTTTGTCTTGTAAAGGTGGCTTTTCTGATCCGCAATTTTGAAAATATTTTAATGTGGTGAGCTCATGTTCTATAAAAGTCGTTGTCATCGGCGTCATGGCCATCGTTGTAATCGTGTTTATTGTCGTCCTCGTCCTTTCCTGCGGCATCTTTCAAGAGGCTAAAGACCGTGTTGAAGACCACACTACTCAAACGGTATTGGAAGACGACGCGCTTTTCTCAACCGCTCTTGTCAACCAGTGAATCTTGGAGACTGACTATCACGCTCTGGGTATGCGGACCTTTCTCCGTCAGATGGCGTTTGCTCGACGACGAACACTCTGACTTGTTTGTAATTGTATCCCCCCAAGCTTCCTCTGCATCTTTTCTGTACCGAATGTAATACCAAGCTGCAACGCAACAGCGAACCCGTATTTGTATTCCTAAGCCAACACGAATAAATAGGAAGGATCAACATTCCTTCGTGATATGCTTTTCTTGGATTTTGCGACGAGACCCAGATATATCTCAACAGTGCAGGCGCTTTGCGATGTTGTTACCGACTCCGGGTAGATTATTTTGTGCCGCCTCCTGGCCGCATAGAAGATAGTAAGTCTTCGATTTATAGTAGCCGCAGCTTCCCCGTTACTTGGTTGACAAGTCTCGCGGGCCCTGCAAGTCCATTTCGTCAATGAATCTGAATAAGTTAGACATGGTAACGCACCTGGGCCAATACCCAGCACGGTGCGAGAACCCGCTGCGATCTGCGTCCTCCCTCTATTTGGAATGTGAACAATGTAAAGCCTTGAAAGAGATGGCCCTTGTTAACACTCACGCGTCGTGTATCGAACGCGCACACAGATTGAGGCTACGCGCCATTGCTTCTAGCGTATCGAGTTCCTCCTCGCTACTCGCGCGCAATGCAACTTTGCTTTGCCTTACACGTAAGGTAAGCATAACCGTAGGAGGAAGCGGATTTAGACACCGAAACTACTCACCCTGTTCTTTCCCAGTGACGTAGGAGCTATTAGTGGTACATGAGCGGGCACTCGTCAAGATAGAACTTGAAGAGACGTAATCGCATACCGAGGGATTGGATTTGCCTAATGCCTTGTAGCAAGCCAAGGTAGCGTGTCTAACATGCATAGGGGCGGTGTCAGAGTCGCTCTCTGTGACGTGTCTAGGGAATGGAGAGGATAATAGGGTAGAGTACGCACGAGGATCTAGAGAGGGGGACGTTTGTCGGATACTTGTGGATAAAGTAGGACGAACATACTGTGCCGCTATCTTGCCTGGGGTCATACCCAAGTCAGTACGTACGACAAGGACCTGTTGTAGCGTGGCGAACACGTTTAAGATTAATATTTCCTTCTTTTTTCTGTTTCGGTGGAACCCACCAGCTTGCATTCCTCCAGGATGCCCGCCTTTACGGCCGCAAGCTCCCCTCCAGAAGGGGCATCCGAAGAGTCAGAGTCGGACCCGGATTCTCCCTCTGACTCCTGGGTTGGGTCATCTGCGGGATTTTGCTCAACGTCAAGGACGCCAGAACGAACGATAGGTAGTGTCCAGCCCACACCGGCCCAGTAGCCGACGGTGAGGGAGACCGTTATCAGCGCGGCATACGTCGCAGCTGTATTTCGCACTAAGTGATAGTTTTGTCTGCCGCCGTGGATTTTCCGGACACGCACCTGAGCTGGTCATGAGTATAGTGCGGAGGCACTGCAAACTAGTAAGTAATACTAGTAATTAGTGAGTAGAGCGTGACGCACCAACGCGACAGCGTTCTCCGGATCTCCTTCCGCTTTCGGAAACACGTCGATCATACGTGGCGGCGCTTAAACCTGAACAACTTTCTGGTCGAGGCTGGTTCTGTAACTTCCGTTTAAGCTCTCGTTTGTCCCGAATACTCGTGTATCTCCAGGCGCTCAACTCAACTCAGCTGCTATTTTGTTATTATTACCTCAAAAAAAGATATCAATTCGTTCTTTACGGTTTCTCGGACGAACTGCGGTTCAACACGAGCCGTTCAACAGCATCTGCTCAGGACAACTCACCCTTGGCTGTTACTCCAAATGCATGGGACTAATCCTTACAGCTCGCATACTGAAACTCAGAGCTGTGGAGCTTCGGGTTTCGGATTGCGGGGGCATTACTCAACACAACTTGGACGCGTCCCAATCAAGTGACCGATCGGCCTGGGTCTCCTCCCGAATATCAAAACGCCTAGGTCCAGCTGGAAATTTTACTTCATTTACTGGACACTCGGCAGTCGTACCGTGCTACTCGCCTTTCGGACCATCGTCTTGCCTGCAGGTGTTACCCTTTGGCGCGACCAATGACGCGCCGTTCGTCACCCGTTCCTCAACTATTTAGCAAGAGGCCTGAAGAAAAGACATAGCTTATCCTTCTTCTGAGGCGCTTCTGTGTACAAGTTCTCCATGTCTTCCCCAGCCTCCCCGAGCATATGCCCACCGCCTTCCCGACATACACCCCAGCAGGCATACCCTGACGTACATGCTCTCAAAAATGCACAAAGCTTACATGGAACGGTAGGAGTTTACTTGTACATATCTGAGCCCGGAGTTGAGACATTTCAGCCCGAGGAACTCCTGAACCCAAGTGTTGATGAGCCGGCCATACCTTCTCCACCGCATTTCGACAACAGCCGTCATACCCAACGTGGCTTTAGCGATGGGTCTATCTCACCTAATTCTACTGTGGCTCCGGGAGACCTGCCTATCACCTCTCTAGTGTCATCGGACGACCTTTCTAGCTGTGAAACCCTTTCCAAAGTACCAGAAAATTTCAATTTCAGATGTGCCAGTGCCTTTTTCGCTCTTTTCACAGCTGGATGGGCAGACGGAAGTGCGTTTTCTTTCCCTTTTCAACTGCCTGAATCTTTTAGCTAACCTCTTTATCCACCGCTAATGTCCGATAGTGACTGGGACTATTTTACCGCGTATGTTAAGATACGTTTTCGGCGATCTATGAAAAGTCATCTGAATTGACGGCGTTCAAGATATCAAGTCGGATTTCAACCTCAGCTACATGATGTCTTCTCTTCTATTCATCACAAGCACCATAGGGTAAGCTTCCGCCCCACTGACACCGGTTGATAAACCCAACAAGTTCACAAAACAGCTTCGCGCTTGGTGTCATACTGATAGAACAAGTAATGTGTCTAATGGGCAGCTTTAGTCTGTGTCGATTAATGCTGCGACGCGACTCTTCCAAACTCAACCCACGTGGATGGAAGGAGGAGAAAAACCCTACATTCCACGCGAATGAAGAATCCAAAGGAAAATCGAGCTCACCTGCTCGGGCCCGATTCCGCATTCTCGTGACAGCGAGTGCCATGCATGCTTCTTTTTTTATCCTTATGGGAACTGCTAGGGGATTCGCGAGCGTTCTTATTGCGTACTTCTTCGCGTCGTTCGCGAAGGCATTTCTTAACGGCAAGTCTCATTTACTCCTGATGATTCACGAGCTCGACAGCTTAATTTTGTTTGCAGGCACTGTGTAAGCGGATACAATTTGTAGCCGATAACTGTGCTAACCTCCCCGGCTTCCAGGAACGCATACGTCGCTGCAAGTCCTAAACGTCCACTTGGTCAGCTCTACGCTTGCAATGGTAAGATCCCTGCTGCGAGTTTTTGAGACCTATAGTTTAAGCACAGCCTTTTTGTATTGAAGCTTTTGGCGCATTCGCTGCCCCTCTTGTTTGCCAGACTCTTCTCGCGAGGGGAATCCCGTGGTCACACTTTTATCTCGGCTCTCTAGTATTGTCTGTCATAAACACAACCCTTTTGTCCCTTGCTTTCCGCCCCACGCGGAACGAGTATATTGAAGAAGGCAACGGGGTTCCCGCATGCGTAGAGGCGCCTACTTTGCGGTCGGATAAACACATCGCGAACGTGGAAAATGAAGGGAAGGCTTCAGCGATGCCCCGCACAGACACGGTATTGAGTGAAAGTCCGACACTGTGGTCACCGCCGACCATAGTCACTCGAAAGGATAGGTCCAGTTCGTTCATTCTTACATCTCTCCTAAATGACACATGCCGACTACTTTCAAACCAGCTCTTCGTTATGCCTTAACTCTGCGTTACGTTTGGGCCTTTTCTTTATTCATGTGGATATACAGCGGAAGGTATGCTTCTTTCACAATACTACTTGTCTCAATACCTTCTAATCCCGAAATCACATCCAGTGAGACCTCTACGCAAGGATACGTAAGTCGTCATTCAGCTCTTTTCTTCCTTAATAAAGTATCTGACAAGTCGCGGTGATCAGATGGCCACCTACCTGCTAGCAGTCCGCGTACGTCGGACCCTCCCCTCGATTCCTTCTTCGCCATAACTTCTCGTACAATTTAATTGCGCAGAACGCAAACCCTAATACAGTAGGGTATGTGACAAGTGGATTTTGGGGAGGAATGGCAATAAGCCGTCTTACCACAGGCCTTGTCTCGCCTTAGTACGTCCGGCGGTTTTCTTATTTAAGAAATTGATAATAATTTTTACGTTCATGGTGCGGATTAGCGTAAATTTCACACAACGGAAGCACTCCATTCATATAATATTGTGCGTCTACGGCCTTTCCGGCGTTTAAACTCAACCGTACTGATGGAATATTTTACTCTGCTTCAGAGGTAGGCGCGTTTAGTAACTGCTTGAATTCGCACCTTGACTTTTCCGGCTTGTCGATTTTGCCCTAAAACGTAACGCCCATAAAGTTACGGCGCTTTCAATGCATCTCCTTATCTGGTTCGTCAACTCCGTGTTCGAAAATGCGTTTTCGACGGCGATCATCGGACTGCTGTACGGTCCCGTGTATCCGACTATCTTGTCGCTTGCGGTCGACTTGTTACCCAGAGAAGCACATTTGATCACGATGGCGATAATGTACGCTCCTTTTCTGAACCCTCCTGTAGGTTCTGATTCACACCTTTCTTTTCGCCGCCACGTAGCTCCGGATTTTCAAACCTCGGTAGCTGTGAGCTTATTTGTTCTGTAATTTTCGATTACAATGGCGAAACTCACTTTGTGTGCTGGCATGATTCTTCCCAGCAATTTTCCCATTTCTTGCTGGCGCCTTGTCAAATCTCCGTGGTCCGAAAGTTCTCGTCTACATGACCGTAGCCCAGACAGTGACTCTAATCGTCCTCTGGGCATTTTTCCCGACGAAAGTGCATGGTCACAAGCAGCGATAGTAAGAATAGACACGAATAATCAGGGTAGATGGTTTAACACATTTTATCGTTGCATTTAATTCCGATACATACATAGTGCCTAACGTAGAGCAAGGGATAATAGATTTTGCCTGTTACATGATTGCAAAAAAAAACAGATGAATAGATGGATATGACGTTCTACAAACATAAGGAGTAAAGACAGAGAAAAGGGGCAGAACGCGGACAGATAACCCGGTCTGACGTCAAAACAATTCGATGCGGAGAATAAGTAAAAAGAGGGCTGTTTACATAGCTTTCCTTCAATCCGTGTCTGAGCCAGTCTCCTCGCCTTCGATATCTGCGACGGCGGATCAAGTTAAGTTTGCGAGCCATAAAAACGCATTATATCATACCAATGAGATAGTTGGGATCAGGTCGCCTAATGGGCACAGTCGGTTTCGGACTCGGCAAGCGGGGCGCCGGTGGCTGCGGCGGTTTCTTCACAGGTGGTCCTGTCCCAGTCACCTTTTTTGACTTCGCATTTCCATTTGCGCCTGCGCTGCTAGATCCGTTAGTGAAGCTCCCCGTTTTGCTGCGTCCTTTGAGTTGACCTCGCCCGATGGTCTCTGCTGCTGGTAAAGACGGACTTAGCCCAACGACGGAGGAACCTGCCTCCATCGCCGAGTCCGCATCGGCATCGGATGAGTCGGACTGTGCGGATGGCGAACGAGAGCGAGAATTTTTGGAGACGTGCGAAGCGACAGACGGCGTGGGCGTCGCACGTAGCTTGGAAGGCAGTTTGGGATTTGACCCCGGCGGGGCTAAGCGACGCTATACAACGATCATGAACATAAACATTGGTAAGTTGAAAACTCGGAACCAAACGAACGCTTCCAGGTAGGCGCGGGGGGCCAGTTCCGGAGACCGTTGGCAGGACGGATGAAGCTACAGTAGGACTTGAACGATTTGTCAGGAGAATAATGTGCAGGGCCACCTACGAGGACCCTTTCCCTTCTTCTGTTTTTTGGATGGAGAAGGTTGTGGTGTTCCGGGCTGTGTTATGCATATCCATTTTATTGGTGCATGAATAACGAATAGACAACATTGGAAACATACACGCTTCTGACTTCCATTCGCGTCATCATCGTAACTTCCTGTGTTAAAGAGTTTAAACAATTCTCATTTGAACAAGGTCTGGTCGAACCTGCAGACTTTGCCTTCGCTTTTGATTTACCCTTGACCGGCTTGGGCTCATCGTTAACTTCGTCAACGTAAGGCGACGCTGATCGACCATTTGCACTTGATCTAGGCGTGTCAGTCCATAAATTCAATCCGGCCATGGTGGCGCACCCACTTTGTCTTTGTCACAGCATTTCTTTGCGCGGTACGCCTGACTCCAGTGCCGACACCGAGGCAGGTTGCGAGATGTTGTGCGTAGCGATTGGAGGCAATCTATTGTGGTCTAAGTAATGCGACGACGAACCAGGAACATTTTCTCTTTTACTCACCGGACGCTGACAGTTGACACAGTCCAGGTTAACGTTTCCATCCTGTTTATTCGACCCTCCAGGAGTACTAGTACCTGCCAACGATGTTCCGTCCGCGCTGGTGGACGGAGGTGATGCTGCTCGTGAGCTTCCGGGAACGGGAGCCGTAGCGGAATGCGCGTGTACTATAGAAACACTTTGAATTGTGAAGGGAGCAAGTCGATAACTCGGATACCGTACCTTGACCACATCTGCAGTCGCGCGGAGGTGGATGAGTCATCGGAGGATAGAGGAGTGAAACGGACTAAGCTCACCTTGTCCTGCAAACCCCACAGACACTTTTCCCTCGTCTTTCCTCCTTGTGAGCCTGAAGCGCAGTGTCCATTACAATTTCCGCCAGCATAGCCGAGAATATCTTGGACGACTTTGATGGCTCTACGCGTCAACGAGACCATACGCGCGCTGTAAATCTACAGACACTGACCAAATCTGCTAGCGCCGCATCTTTGTCCGCTCTGGTCATTTTGGATATCTGGATTGAAGAGAAGTAGCCGACGCAGCGCGTTCTACGGACTACCAACCGTCGTATGAGTAGCTGCCCGTCGTTAGTCGTGGCCAAGCCACAGATGAGTTGAGCAGTTCGCGAAGTGCTGATCTAAGCAGAGTTACACAAGGAACGCGTGCGGCGTGCCGCGTTTACTTAAGAGACGCGTCTGGATCAAGTACAACGTTGATCTATATATGCATGTTCAGGCCTCAACCTGCATGTCGACCTTGCCGGGAAGCATTCTTTAACATTGCAGCTCGCCTTCGGAATTAAAGCGACTCTCAAGATCCGTTGTACATAAGTGGCAAACCATTGTCCTCGTTTACATCGCTTCCTCAACTTCAATTACGGATATGACTTCGACTCGCCGTGATCCCCGTGCTCCGTTGGTGTTTTTAATCCCGAATTCTACATAAACGCGTTTTCCTCCCCTCATACGACTAGTAATGTTGTCTGCCAGTCAATTCGGCGGTCGTGGTAGGTTCTCGTCACTTTCGCTGCATCGCCTGGTCCCGCCTGGCTGTCGCACTTTCGCAGCAACTCAGCGAACGCAGGATAAGAGGAAAAATAAAAAAGCCCGGACTTCCCCGCAACAGACATCATCCCAGGTACCAGCTCCGGCTTCACCGGGCTCAACAGGTCAGGCGCCCTTAACGGCCGTGACCAAGAACTCTTTACAAGGATGCAAGGTTGTCCCGGTTCTATCTAGTAGTATCCTATGACTTGTTTATTAATGAAATTAGAGGGAATTGGAGCTTCTCCGCTCCAAGTCAAGCAGAAACGGCACCGGCGGGTCAGAAAGTCACGACCTTCTCACTGCGCCGTTAATGACACGTAGTGCTCTCCTCGCGAGCGGGAAAAACAAGGCACAGTACGGGGTTTTGGGAGAGATCGCCACAATACAGTAAGTAATGGTTGTATTTCCCTGATGATGACCACCCTGATCTTTTTTTGCATTTTTTTATTAGTTTGAAGCGTACCTGCAGCAAGCCTGAGGCGCATGATTCTCGTCTATACATGAATTGCGTGTGTTATTTGTCACCTGTGAATTAGCTTGTACTTAATTGACCCCTCAGAACGCCCCCTTTTCCGCCCTGGTGTGTGGCGTACAAGGTTCCGGGAAATCTCACACGGTTTCTACGATGCTCGAGAACATGTTTACAGCCAAAGATGAACGCATCGGCACCCTATCCAAACCACTGTGCGGGCTTGTTCTTCATCTTGGGGATGGCGGTCCTCAGTCCATTCCAAACGAAGCTGCATGGTTGGGCGTAAACGCCACTAAGACAAGCAAGTCTGCCGCTGTAAAAGTGAAAGTGTTTGTTTCCCCTTCTTCACTGAAAACGATGAAGGAAGTGTACAAGCCCTTGGGACCGAACATCTCTGTCGAACCGCTGTATTTTACGGAGGAAGAACTTGATGCCCAGGCGTTCCTGTCGATGATGGCCGTCGGGACTTCCGACTCGGCGCCCTTGTATATGCGTATATTTTTGGTTTGTCTATTGGCGTTGATCCGACATTACCGAAGAACACTGTCTCTAATATCCTTCGTACATACAGTCCATCCTGCGAGAACTGGGAGAGGGCTATTCGTACCGGGAATTCACACATAATCTCCAACAAAAGCGTAAGGAGTTTAATGCTCAGCAAGATATGGCACTTCAGCAACGTATGACCTTGCTCGAAAATTTCATGGATAAGAATGCCAAACAGACAAAGAAGGCCCCGAATCGATTCAGCGAGGGTCAAATCACAATCGTCGATTTGTCGGATCCATTTATCGATCCTGCATCAGCATGTGGAATCTTTGAGATTCTGATCAGACTCTTTTCTAGAGCCAAAGTAGATACGGGAAAGGTCATCGTGGTTGATGAGGCCCATAAGGTAAGCAGGATTGCTATTTCGTTTTTTGTCGTATTGATGCCTGAGATCAGTACCTGTCAACAAACAATGGATCTTCAGGCCTGGTAAATTATTTGCTTTCCCTCGTTCGAGAGAACCGCCATAAGGGAATGCGAGTCGTCATAAGTACTCAAGGTTGGTCTCCTAACTAAAGCTGCATCAAGTGTCTTGGTGTTTGATGAAACTCACCCGCAAATACGCCCAAAGAACCAACAGTCGTGCCGTCAACGGTCATGGACCTATGCTCGATAATACTTCTGCACAGATTCTCTTCGCTTGCATGGTGGGAGCATGTTATGCGCCACGTTTCGGCGGATTTTTCGGAGTCAGATGCTTTTGACCGTATTGTCAAACTGAATGTGAGTACTTATGAATAATAGCCGGCCAGCATTACATCTGACCGCCTGTAGACTGGTGAAGCCATTATTTTATGTCCCTCTGGCTTAAAAACTAGAAAGGGCAAGGCAGACCAATACATTGTAGAGCCCTTCGGTCGAAGTTTCTTGCACGGACGAATACGACAGCGTGTCACCGAGGACGGTGGAAAGAGCGTTCTCGTTGTTTGAGTAATGGATTATCCTCGCGGCCCGAGCCTAATTTCCTAGAATGAATGTACGGACTGGTGTTGTTGCTTAGTTCATTTTTCCATGCTATTTTTGCGTGACTTCTTTTACCTATGCTGTTCATGGCAGGAGATGATTGACTCGGTATTGATGAGAGTTGCCCCCGTTCTTGTCGTTCACACAAAAGCCCTCCAAATTGAACCAAACTATGCAAAGACAAGTGCTATAAATCCATAGTAGCACGTGGTCCCAACGCGTCACGTACTGCACAAGCTTGCACCGCTTTCAGCACCGCGTATGCTTGGATACGTTGGTACATGTAACCGGACATAAAGAACTCAGCCTCAGACCACTGAGATTCAGCACTAGACCTCAGCATGTCCTTCAGCTATCCTGATCCTGATTTCTCGATTCGCTGCCTTCCAGAAGGTATTGAGTTCGGAGTGAAGAAAGCAAAGCTTGCCGAGGGCAGCGAGGTTTTCTGTGCGTGATTTCGCGTACTCGCGTGCAGCTGCTTATCCAGACATACTTTAAGTCGACATGTTCTCGTGTTGCGAACAAGAAAAAGAGCCCGCTCACGATATGGAGGTATACGAATCGGCGAGCACCTTCTCCATCCTTCTCCGCCTCCTTCACGATCCTCCCTCGGTCTGCCCTAAGGAAGGGGGAAGGACTGAATTAAATGCAGTTATCCCACTCCCTATTCTACCGCGTCTATTTTATCTTGCCGACAAGTACGCAATTTCTGCGTCAATAACACACAACCTGCACACTCACCTCGCTAAGCACGCATCCACGTCGCCACTCGTTGTATACGGCCTCGCGACCCAGCTCTCGTTACCGGACATAGCGGATGAGGCTAGCGCTTTTCTTGTGTCCCTGCCGCTACATGCCTACAAACCAGAGGAGATAAAAGTGATACCGGCAGCAGAGGCTTATCACAGACTACTGCAACTGCAGCGCCATCGGACACTCAAGATTAGAGAACTGCTGGCAAACACAGATTTGTTTCCTCACATGTATGGTGCCTGCCCTGTTCATGTGAACTCAGCCAAGGCAATATGGGAAAAGGAGCGGGGCATGCTCGTCCTGCGGACCGATGCAGGTAAGTTAAGCGCTTCACTCTGTAGGAACACGCATCTACTACACGCGCAGGTACGGATGTTGCCGCAGAAATGTCCGCAAAACTCGAGAGCCTTACATCCAAATGCTCGACTTGCAAGAAGGCCTGCCAGGCAGCAACTGATATGCTTAATGTAAGCGTCAAAGCTAGACGGTAATAGCTTATGCATTCTGATCGACTATCACCAGTATAAGATCAGCAAGGTCCCGAGTCGTATCAGCCGGCTGCCAAAAGAAAACCCCTGAGTCAGTGGTGGACACGAGCTCCTCAATTATGCCTGGTATGTACAATAAACGTGATGGCATCTACGTTTCTGGGATTTCTGCGTTAACAGATCCATTCGGCTACTTGTTATGCCACAGCAACGTCCGTAGACTGTCCCACCGATCCGAGTCCTGTGTCACCGAGTATGTTAGCAAAAGGAAGGAACAACTCCGACCGCAGTCCCTGAAAGGCGCACCTTGTACAAGTAGTTCATCGAGCTCCACATGCCGGGCTGGATCGTCTCGCCCCGGTTCTCGAAAAGCCACATCACCGCGCCCCAAGCGAACGCAGCGAAGACAGAGAACTGCCGTGCATCAGGCTGTAGGGGACGTGCTGGCGTACCTGGCGGGGAAGGCACGGGCTTTGCGACGGACCGATCGCGTGTGAGGACAGAAGCGACGACGCGCGAGCAGACATAAAGCACGATCTTTTCATAGTGATGTGGTAGTTATAATTAATAGGAGAAGTCATACAGATGGCTTTAAGCGCGCACCTGCTCATTGATCGCGGTACGGTCGCCGAAGACGGTGTACCCTCCGATGAGGCCAGCGAAGAACGTGTCCGCGGTGCGCGCTTTCCCGCCGTGTATTCTCTTCTGAGCAATCAAGAGCGTCTTGTACAGCGCTACGAACTTTGCGAGTCCAAAAGCGTGCTGCGCTGTCATCCGTAGGACATTCCGTAGACGACTCGGCCAGCTGGCGAGAGATGGGAATTTCGAGCGTCAGCCAGAAACTACACGAAAGTTCCAGAGCCCATGCCAACGCACTCGCCCTTCCCGAACAATATCGACATGATGAGCGCATGTGGAAAACGTATCTTGACGCCATACACAATGCCGTTCCGCGCGCCCTTGAGGACCGCGAGGAAATCGTGATAGGCTGGATCGGACAGAAATGAGCTGATCGTGGACATTGCTGACCGCTGGACGTCTTAAGGAATGAGTCGTGAAAATCGTCAGAAGCTGGAGCGTCGCAACAGCATGTTCAAGTACAGAACTTGGTAGACACCGCCGACCGGTTGGTGGAATCACATGCTACATTTTCTTTCTTATTTAGGTAGGTTACTATGACCCATCCCGTATCCAATCGGACGACGTATGTTCACGCAAAAAACGGAACATTATGAACGGAATCATAATTGAAAAAAAGGGTAAGGAATACAGAAAATAGTCACAGATGCAAGCGGAATCCGCGTCATTTAATCAGCTCCCAATCGACTCCAGCCCTCCCTGAAGCCGTTGGTCCAAGCGTGCGGGGCTTCATGTGGTGCAAAGTATGGGCAGAACAGCCTGCACACCATGAACTCTTTTTCTGTCCTTCTCCTCATCGCCTCCTTCCAGCTATCCTCGCCACAACCATACGACCATATGCATATACATAATGCTAAAGCATAAAGGCGACACGTCTAGTACAGGCGGATGGGCTTGCCCATCGTCGACTTGATGTGAAGCGAACCAACGTTCTGCCAGTTTTTCTTCAACAGGGAGACAAGGAAGTTGATCGCTATAACAGATAATCAAACTGTAAGAGACGAGAAACTGCGGCACCGAGCGCTATAACGCACCCAACATAATGTTCGCAAGAACCTGGTCCTCGGTCATCTGAACGTGGCCAACGGCGACACCCAAGCAGAGAACCTTCTTAAGCTGGAACTTAATGGTCGAGCGAACCTCCGTAAGCTTGTTACTGAGGTCTTCAGCGTGCGAGACCGGGGTCGGGAACTTGCCGGCTGAATGTAGGACCAACAAAAATGAGCTTTATCGACCGCGAAAAGAGTGTGTTGCATTACGCACCCTTAGAAAGACCCGGACCCAACAGACGGGGAATCTGCTTGATCAAGGCCTCAGAGGCCAAGAAAGCATCGTACTTCTTCGCGAGCTTCTTAACAAGCTTCTTGTTCTTGTTAAGCCTGGCGGATTACGAGATTAGCAACCGCAAGGGCTTCGACGTATATGTAACAACAACGTACTTCTTCAAATCGTCCACCGACATGTACTCGAGGTCAATCTGCTTCGCACGGTCGATGTCGGCCTGGTCTGCGAGAATGCAGATGGACATGCGCGGACGAGGAAGGTTGGGGAGCTTGACAGTTCCCGAGAAACGCTTGTCGCGCTGGGGGTCGTAGTTCTTGAGACCAATCTG
This sequence comes from Coniferiporia weirii, assembly GCA_024195185.1. Taxonomy (NCBI): domain Eukaryota; kingdom Fungi; phylum Basidiomycota; class Agaricomycetes; order Hymenochaetales; family Hymenochaetaceae; genus Coniferiporia; species Coniferiporia weirii. The sequence continues at coordinate 212,908 of JAKOPK010000005.1, forward strand.
GAGCTCGATGGTCTCGACGAAGTTACGCCTGTTTTCGCCTGTGGAGGCGGCAAGGAGCTCCCTGACGGAACCCCGCACGCTTGACACTGAGAGCTTGCTTCCGCTGTTGAAAACTAATCAATTGCATGCACATATCCATGTCCGTTGCACAACGAGCGCACCTCATTTTTTAATCTTCACCGTTTGGAGGGCAGGGTGGTAATACTGCCGTCGGCGTGCCTGCCGTTGGTCACGACGAAGATGGTGCTATACAGTTCTATCCAAATACGGGTAACAGGCGTTGGTGTATCGGAATTTGCCGAAGTCACCACTTAAGGTCCATTTCCGTTCACTTTGCTCGCACTACATAGTACTGGCAATACCACATATATGCACACTTCCTCGGTTCCTCCCTGCCATCTTTATCCTGTGACGAACGGTCATCCGGTCCTTCTTATAAGTATGTGCGAAGTCAGGGTCGCTACCGCAGCCTGTACATTGAGAGCAACAGCTAAGAGCATGCTTGCTGGTATACTGTGTGCGTGCAATCCGCCACGATGGTCGGACGAACATTAATATTAATGAGATTGTTGCTATCTGCGCGGGAAAGACGTGTATATGCGTGCGCGCGTGTACACGCTTTGGCACATCGTACCGGGATAGCATGAGCTGCCATTTGCCGGCTGCGAAGAGCAGGTGCCACAACCCCTGTGTTCTTGCGGTTCTCCTGGCTTGGAACACACCATCCGATTCATTCCCTCCCTTATCCGCCCTTAAGCTTGTGCCTCGCCTGAGGCGGCTGACTCGAGAACGAAAGACCGGTCTGCCCGTATGCGTAGGTATAGAGAATAGATACGGGCAAGGATCAGCACGGGTTTCAGTCTTTCTGTTTCGAAATAATCAAATAATCAGCTAACACCGCGATGATGGCGCAGCAGCTCCGGAACTGAGTGAGACTTATGGGGCTGGCGTGATGCATAACTTATATATGGCGGGTGGCGAGCAGCACGCAGTATATATGCACTTATCTCACGGCTACATTATTCCATTCATAGCCGGTCCTACATAAGCGGTCGTGCTGCTTACTCGCGACTCATACTAGTGCGACCTTAACCCTCTACATCGATCCTTGCTCTTGTGCCCTCTCCCCTCGTCGTCTCTGCGTCGCTGAGTCGTCAGTTCTACCTTGCGACCAGTGCCCTGTTCCCATCGTTCTCGTATTCCGCCAGTTTCATCGTCATCCTCGTCCCCTTGTGACAACAACCGCCTTTGACTCGGACGCACCCGCTCCAATCTGAATATCGGCTACCTCGGTGCTTTGTCGCCTAACCCAAACCTTCAACAGATCTCCCTTATCACACCAGTCCTAGCACTCCATCGAGATGGGCATGCGCTATAGACAGTACCTTGCGGGCGCGCGCATATACGGTTGCATGAAGTGCCGAACTCACCTCGCCACCATCCACTCTATGCTGTCTCGGGTGAGGAGCCACCTTAGCGTTCCTTGGGAATATTTAACTGACAATGACCCTGCATGCACCGCACAGGCATTCAATGGTCAGCATGGGCGTGCATATCTGTTCGATGGCGTGTGAGTGGCGTCTCCTTTCGTGCGGAGATTGAAGGGTCTCTGACTTCATTGTATTAATGTTCAGCGTCAATGTTATAGAAGGGGAACCAAGTGAACGACAGATGACCACTGGCAATCATACCGTGCGCGATATATATTGCGTCAAGTGCGGAACGACCCTCGGGTGGAAATATGTAGGCTTCATGTTGCGTCCGCATGGCATGGATTGACCATTGACCTACCTGTTTTTGCCTTATCTGCCGCTACTTTTAGGACTATGCGTACGATGCCTCTCAGAAATACAAAGAAGGAAAGTACATCCTCGAACGGAACCTGCTCGTGGATGTTCAGTGACTTCCGCGACATTGCGTTCGCAACGCTCCCGGTCCTCCGCACACCAGATACATCTCTGAATTCATCGGCTAACTGTCACGCTACGCATACATTTTCCTCACGGTGCAGCGAACTTTGCTCGCTTTTTTTGTCGTCGGGCTGCTCATATCTCTCAACGCGTTGAGCAGCCGGACGCTGGCGTACATTCCATCCGCCAGTCATTCGGAATGCAGTTCGCGCTGAGCGCCATCCAGACATTCCCCAAATCATCCGATACTCGTTCCGGCGTGCTCACAGGCGCCTACACAACGTTTCTTTTTGATCTATACTCGTCGATTGAAATGATCGCGCATTAATATCGCTCGCGTCTGGCGTCGCGTCGATAACGACTAGCCCACCCCTGCGGTACAAGTTTAATCGCGGTAGCAACGACCCGGCATGGATGCGCACGGCCGTCGCGTTTCCGCCGCGCACCCATTTCCTGTTGCCATAGCCGTTAATCGACCCCGCCGTCAATATTTTGACGCATTCATCGGGCGGACGCAGTATTTTGTGGTGATCTCTGATTCGGTAAACCAATAATGTTCTTGTATTCGAGGATTGGACTCGAAGGTAAATATGTAACCTTAACATGGACTGCTGAATATACATATTGAATACTATCGTGTTGAAAGAGACGCTGGGGAGGATGAGCTCATCGGCGTGAGAAGGAGTGTTCCACGACGCGGTAATAGTTGCGTAAGCGGACCGTGCCGTGCGGCCGTAAGCGTGATCCCCAACCAACGAGCCTAGCCACTCGCGTACGCCCCTCCGTGCCAAAACGACCCCCAAGGAAAAGAGTATCCATCGCTAATAATTGCATTCCACGTCGTATAAGGAGGACTATCAGGTTCCTCTCCGTCACTCTTTACCTCCGCCCGCTCTCTTGTTCCCTACCTCGTCCTTTGTCGCGCTCGAACAGCGCTCAAACGCGGGTTTATCTCCATCCTCGCCCTGCCACCTCCATTTCGCGTCACACTCGCGCATCCACCTACACTCCGCAGAGGTCGCACTATTCGTACCGTTGGGGTGTGCACAGCGGCTGTAGCAGCAAGACTGTACACAAAATGGGTAGGCGCGCCTCTGCTGTCATACCCTTCCCAATGACGCTGATTGTGGCATTCCTCATTCCTTTTCTCGAGCAGCAACAGTATCAGCAAGGGCCTCCATGTCCGCACAGGCGGCGCCTTTCGGCGCAGGCGCGCCGACGCGCCACGTACCCACAAAGTCGTCGCCGCTCGCCGCGGCACCAGCCACGTTCAAAAGCGGCAGCACGGCTGGTGGGATGTTCCCGAAGCCGGCTGTGCTGCGGGCGCACAACTTCCCGACGTCACGACCGCTGCGGCCGTTCGCGTCGATTGCGCCCAAGGCGTCTGCGAAGCCTGTGAAGATCATCGAGCTGCCCGAGTCGTTCAAGTCTGGCATCTTTGTGCTCAACCTCACGCAGGCGGAGTTTAGCCGACAGGACTGAACACTCGAACCCTTTATCCTTTTCCACTACTCTCCAGGGATTATATTTCTTTTCAAGCCTTTTTTAAAAATTAAAAAGTGCGGGTTGACGCGTTTTCTTTCCTCTATAACATGAAAGAGGTGCTTACTCTTCTTCCCTTTCTAGTGTGTGTTTATTCTTCAACTGCTTACAACGCCGAAAGAACTCTTGCACGACCGCCTACCCGTTGCCCTTGCCCATCCCGAATTCCAGGACTCTACCCTCTTCAGATTCCGTAACTCTACCATACCCATGTTTGCCTGTACCGTTAGACGGTCTATTGTCTGTCCGCCCGCCAACCTCTGTTGCATGACCTCTCCCCGCCCCGTTACATATGTTTCTCTAGTCCGCACGTAGTCCCGTATCAGCTGCGCGTCCCTGTAAATTGTACACTAAATGGAATTGAACCCGAATATCGGAAATGGAAAAATGGAATGGTGAGATCAGGCTGGAATGTTCTGAGCTTTGTGGCTTCTGGGGAGATTCGGAACGGAGCCGGTGTCGGTGTGTCGGGACGTGTCGGTGATCGGAGGACTAGCGGCGTCGGGTTCAATCGGCTTCGGGGACGAGTTTACGGCTTCGGACGTGGGTCGCAGCACGTCGGGAGTCCAGACTCGCAGTGTAACACGTGCCCCGCGGGGGGATCACGAGTGGACGATTAAGTATGTACATAAGTACATGAATGCAGGGGGGGACAGCCACGGACGGTTGACTCCGCCCAGCCGGGCGCGACCTTCCTCGCAGGCGGATTTGCGTTGTGTTTGCGGCGCTGCACGTCGTTTTACTTCCTCGCGTATATATGCGGGCAAACCGTACCGAGCGGGGATGTGGGCAATGTATGATGATGTATTTATGTAATGCGCTCGGGGGTACATAATTCCGCGACGGGTTGGGGGTGCACGTGATGCGCATGTGGAATGCGCACCCGAATGCGCCGGGCCTCCGCCCGCGCTTGACTGCAGGCTTGCAGGTTAAGCTTAGCGCGCTGGTCCGCGGGGGACAGACTGGGGTTGGGTGTGCCGGGTGTGCGGGGCGAGGGTGTGTTGGTTGGGCAACCTGATATGGTATACGAGTGACAAGTATACATGCTTCCGTAGCCGCTGGTGTGTGGCCTGTCAGATGCCACCGCAATTGTACTTAATTGTGTCCTCCGGCGCTTACGGCACTACCTCTGGTCGGGGGCATCCGAGCCCCTGCAGCACGGGGACGTCTCGATGTAACTTCGAGGGGGTGTGTGCCCGGTGTGCACACAATTAAACGGGATGAAATAGACACAGGGGAAGACCGACGGCTGGGACGCGCTCGCCCGGCGGCAGGCTCGATCGGGCGGTCCGCTCACGTAGGCATTTTACCTAACGGCGAAGAGCCGTCCACATCTGGCGTACTCGGTTCCAACGCTTCCCTCCTGCTCCGTTGTCTGTCGCCCAGAGTAATCCTCTGTCATCCCAGCTGACCAGCTCTACGCGCCTGGTGCCTGGCGGGAGGCGTCATACGGCTTTGCTTGGGTTTTTTTATTTGTACATATCTGCATGTACTCGTCCGCGCTCTTGCGCCGCTTCTGCCGTACACGGCGCCATGGCCCATATAACTGTATCTGTCCCCCTTCGCGCTGACCCTGCATATTCCCGATCCCCGGTCTGGTTATGGCTGATGTCAGCTAATCCACCCCGATGCCGACAATCAACGCGCCTCGTATCCTGCAATCGCCACAGGGGGAAGGGGGTGCCGGGGGCAGTACAAGTAGTGGCAGCAGGCCGGGAGAGACGGCGTACAGGCCGTTGACTGCACGGGCTCTCTCACACGAGCGGAACGACTTGAGTACTGTGCCCGGCGCACCGCTGCGCGGTTAAGGTTATTAGACAAGCTCGAGGACAGCGAGAAGCACCCCTGCGCTGAACCTAGGTGCTACTACTTTACTCTACTCATGTGTGCTCTACCGCTCGCGTCCTTTATTACCGGCCGCCCCGGCGAGGCCTGTCGTCGCCTACCGGGTACCTGCCCCTTGCCCAGTGCCCCGCCAGGGGTTGGCGAGGCGCCCCCTCCCCCACCGGCGGCAGCAGGGACGCGTACGGCGGCGCACGAGACGGGGACACGGGACGGGAACGGGAACAGGCCCAGAGAGTCGGACTTATTGTGCTGGTGCAACAGTCGTCCCGGACGGGATTAATAGCACTGGGAAGCAGGCCTGGTAATAATAAATAGGATAGGAAACCGACGGGAGAATAAAGGAAAAAAGAAAAAGAAAGGGTAGTAAATAAATAGGTGGAAAGTGATGTAAATGGGAATATAGAAGGGGATTTCGCGAAAGGGAACGTTAACGGACGAGTTGTAGTGCATCGTCCCCGCCCGAATTTGTCCAGGTCCACTTGTCGCTGCCTCTCCCACTTTGCTCTGCTCTGCCTCCGCCTCCGCCCTCCCCCATCTCATCTCTCTTTCTCTTCCCATTCCCACTGTCTCTTTCTTCACGACCCTACACGAACTTTGCACGACGACTTAGTTCCCGCTCCCGTCTCCCCGCTCCCGCCCCCGCCCCCTCCCCGTTTTTCTCGTCTTCAGCGCTCGACTAATACCTATCCGACCATCTCCATTCCTCGCCCACAGCCAAAAGTGCGCCCACGCCTGTTTGCGTATACACGCCCTCGCACAGCTCACTTTCTCTTCCAGAAAAACCCCGCTCCCGTTCCTTCTTGCGCTCTCGCCACCGATTTCGCGCCTCCGCTACGTGTCCCCGTCCGTTATCGCGTCCGCCTCCGCCCAAGTCCTCCTCGCTCAACCCCTCGGTTTCCCAAAGGATTATTAATCAGCCTCCGCGATGGATAGCTGGCGCGTCGCCGTGCTCGGAGATGGTGGTGTCGGCAAGACCGCCCTGGCCGTCCAGGTAGGCCCCTCCCCTCCGTTTCTCTCCCGCCCGGGCCCCTTCCAGGCACCACCCGTCCTGATCTCGGCTCACGCAACCCTACTCCTCGTAGTTCACCCTCAACTGCTTCGTCGGTGCGTTCTCCTCTCCCTTTCTTTTTTTTCTCCGCTTCTCCGCAGGTGCCCTCGGCTCACCTTCCGCCTCACCCCGCGGCGTTCCCATCTTCTAGAGGTAAGTTGTCACTACTTCCTTACTTCTTTCGTACTACTACCATTGGCATTGCTGTCTTATTACTCCCTTTCCCGTCTCATCTCTAACCGTCGCCACTATCACCCACTTGCCTCGTTCGTTCGTGCGTTCGCGTCGCTGTCCGCTGACGGTCTCCATGTGTACAGACGTATGACCCGACGATAGAAGATGCATACCGCAAGCAACTCGTCGTTGATAACCGGATGTGCTTTGTGGAGGTTATCGATACTGCCGGTCAAGGTGTGCTTGCGCAGAGCGCCCCTCTCCCCCCGATTCTCAAGGACCCAGAACTGACTCGAGCTCGCTTGCAGAGGAATATGCAACGTTACGAGACCAATGGGTCCGGTGGGTGTTTCTCCCCTATTGTGTCGCCTCAACGTTTTAAGCGCCCTTCCCGGGCTCGACTCACGCTCTCCACTCGTTCAGGGAAGGACAGGGCTTTATCCTCGTCTATTCGATCGCATCGCGATCAACGTTTGAACGGCTGGAGGTGTTCCGGCAACTGATGCTGCGCGTGAAACGTAACCGACCTATATTCGTACTTGTCGGCAACAAGTGCGACAAAACGTACGAGCGCGAGGTCTCGCGCGAGGAGGGAATTGCAATGGCGCGGTCGTTTGGCTGCGAATTCCTCGAGACGTCTGCCAAGACGTCACACAACGTCGAGCGCCTGTTTATGAACCTCGTTCGGGCCCTGCGGCAGACGAGGCAAGCAGAGTCGGGGCCAGTGATACCCACACGGCAAGGGGAACGCGAGAAAAAGCGTCGTTGTATTATTATGTAGCGCGAGTCTCCCTGGCTGCTATCTGCTCAAATAGACACACAAGACCCTTCCGTCATTTCTTTTATAGCCCCCTCTTCTTCCCTTTTACCCCATTCTCTGTCCATTATCGTTTTTCTCCGCCCGTTTTTTCTCTCCATCTGCTCTACATTGTTTCTATATCCTCCTGTCTCCAGCTGGCGCCTTGCCTCCACGACGCCATCGGTTGTTTGTCCTGTGATATACACCAATTTCTTCTCGCATGTGTTTTACCCTTTCTTTTCACCCCTTTTTTTCCTCGCCGCGAGTGGAATTTTGGAGTCTTTGGTGGTGGTGGCAGGTCTCTCACGCAGTGCGATTGTTCAAGTATATGGACTTTAAATTCCAATTCTACGACGGTTATGAAAGAGCGTTATGAAGTTTCGAATGAGGAAAAAAAATGGGAAAAACAATAATAATGCGTTCCGGTGGAGGGTGATATGACGACGATATAGGCGTTAGACTATTTAAAGTGGGTTGGGGGGGAACGGATAATCATAATGAGGTGGGTGACCCGGTAGGTATCCAATAGTGATCATTAGAGGCATTAGGGAATTCGACGTGAATTTTCGGAGAAGGGGGGGAGGAGAGAAGATCGCAAGAGTCCACATCTGTTTCAGTCGGACAGACGCGAGATCGTGAACACGGCGATGATCACGGCCGCGAGAACGCCGATGCTCGCAGGTAGGAGCAGATCGCGCGGGATGCCAAACACGTCGTCTGGGACGGCAGGCGCCTGGGGACGCGTCTCAGCGGGCGCAGCCTCCGCTGGTGCGGCCTTCTCCGGGACGGCGGCTGCGGCGGGGGCAGGGGCGACCTCGCTCGCCGGCGCCTCTTTGGGTGCGCTAGCCTTCGCCTCTGCGCTCGCCTCCTCCTTCGGGAGCGTCCACGACGCGCCGCCGTGCAGGTACAGCACGACACGGTCGACGTGCGCGCTGCGCGCGACCCTCACTGCGTCGGAGACGTCCTCGCTCGAGGAGATGTACACGTCGTCGCCGTCCGCGTCCTTGTAGAACATCTGGAAGTCCGTCGGGCTCGGGCCCTCCGGCGCGTGCGCAGGCGCACCGCCGTCCTCGGCGTCGGCGTCGTCCGCATGTTCGGCGGCGCGCGCGAAGAACGGGTCCGCCTCGAGCTTGCCGGCGATGATCTCGCGCAGGTGCTCGACGTCGTCGACACGCGCCTGGAAGCGGTGCGTGCGCTTGCTCGGGGTGCTGAACTTGAAGACGTACGTGCCGTCGTCGATGAGCGCAGGCGGCGCGAGGCTGCCGCCGAGGCTCGACACGCCCCCCGCGCCGCCGCCGCCGTGGTGCAGGGAGGAGAAGCCGATGCCCGACGCGTGGTCGTCGTCGATGACGGACGCAGAGTCGTTCGGGCCTACCTCGGGCGAGCGTGGGTTGTGCCTGAGCGGCGAGTCCGGGTAGGGGGGCGGCGTGTGGAGGTCGGTGGGGACGCCTGAACCGGAGATCATCGATTCGTCATCGTGGCCCCCGATCGACTCGAAGAATCGGCCCCACATTGGCCCGCCGGAGGAGTCGCCGCCGCCGCCAGCTTCGACGCTCATTTGGCTCATCTATCGGAAGCACAGGCGAAGAAAAAAAAAAAGATTGTTCAGCCACATTCTGTTTCGCTGTGCAGAAGAATTTTTTTTTTTTGGTAAATCAAGACTGACCTGTTCCAGGGTAGCATAGGTTAGCTTCAGCACGTCAACTATGGCAACCAGACGCCCGTCCGCTTCGACGACAGGAAGATTAAGGTAATGACCATCTGTTTTTAGTTGGAAGCAGGAGAGACAAAAGAAAAGAAAATGATTAGGTCGAGACTAAAATATAAATGATGACTAAACGGCAATTACTCACTGTACATCTTCTTAAGTGCGTCCTGGACAATCATTGTCGGAGCGGCCACATCTGGGTGGGGAGTCATGACCCGGACGACACTGCAACGCGATGGCTCGAGACCAGCTGCGATAACGCGCAAGACGACATCCTTGCTCGTAAAGATACCAGCGATACGCGGGACGGATCCCGGAACACCGGTGCTTTCCATTACACACACAGCAGTTGTACGATGCTCCTTCATGAGCTTCGCGGCCTCCTTGACCGTCGTCTTAGGTCCGACCGTCGCGGGGTGTGTACGTGAATCCATGACGGTCGTGAGATCTGGCAGAGCAGTCTTCTCACGTAGTGCATCGACGTACGCGAGCATGGCTGCCGCCTGCGGGTTCGCGGACATACCGGGACCGAGCTCCGTCTGTACACCGGTGAGAGCACTGTATAGCTTCTCAGACGCGGAGGAGCTGCGCTCGACCTTGTCTAGAGCTTCGTGGAAGACCTTCGTAATATCGAGGAGACCAACAACGTTCCCTTCCTCGTTGCACACGGGCTACACACGTAATTCTTAATCTCAGATTCTTCGTGCATCCAGAAAAAAATAGCTCACCAAATGCCGAAAATGACGCGTCACCATGAGCTGGAGAGCCTCTGTAGCGCTGGTCGTATCCCTGGTCACCATTGGGTTCCGCGTCATAATCGCGCTGACGGGTGTAGAGCGTGGGTCCAGCCCTTCTGCGGTGACCTAACAGCATGTGAATCAGCGCTGTCTTATATATAAACGGTTGTATCTATATACGAATTCAAAAAACGGCGAAAGGGTTAAACATACATACCCTATACGCCAGGTCTTTCGCGGTGAAGATACCACTTAGTCCCTCCTCCTCGTCCACAACAAGCACACAGTCCGTCCTCTTCGCCGCACATAATTGACTGGCGTCCGAGACGGTGATCCCCTCGGGAACGGTCAGCGCGGGACTAGGCTTGAGCGCCGCAACGGTGCCCTTTGCGGCAGTCGGTTTCTTAAACCTGTTGCGTTGGGTGTTGTTCGTCGAGATGGTACGCTTGCGCGCAAGCTCGGACTCGATTTTCTTCCGAATCGCCTGTGGGTAAAGACGCGACTCTGTCAGTTCAGCACGCGAAACGGCACGTGCTGTAGGGCGGCGCGGTGAGACGGAAGGAGACTGTCTTCCATCTGTAAAAGCATCGTCTGCGCTGTCGGGCATTGTTCAGGAAAATGAACAAGGAACACGAAGCACACGTGCACACACACGCGCCCTAACAAGCCGCACCCGGCCGAACGAGAAAACCGGGATATTATAATATATTTTATAATTAAAAGACAGACCTCGTCGCGTTTGTTCTGTTTCTTACGTGTGTCGGAGACCGACCCGTTGAATGACAGGGAGGACATGGATGTTGTATGGCGGATTATAGGGGCGGGCGAAGTGCTTCCGCGTTCAGGAAACGGAACGGGGGAGACTGCACGCTGATGGGACGGCGAGTGCGTTGTCGGGACAGGGATACGAGACATGCACCTCAAGTTTCTGGCTGCACTCGAAGGCAAACCAGAGGGTGCTTAAATAATTTGTGCCAGCAGTGGCGGTACTTCCTTTTTAGGAGATCACACTTTGTTCTGCACCTTTCTTATGATTATGCTCTGGCTTGCGCCTTCTGAGGCGAATATATTCACCATGTTTAGGTCTTTGCTGCGCGTGCTGAGCAACGGATAGTTGTTGAGGTCGAATAAGCCGAAGTGAAGCAAGCAATAATGCAGTCCGAGGACGAACACGTTACGCGCATGCTGAGCCGGCCCTAATGCCAGAATACGTCAGGTCCTCCGCGTCTTCAACCAGTCCAACCACGACATTCATCTTTCCCCAGCAGCAAAAAACTCACGCGCACACCGAGATGGCGACCGCTCAGGTATCTGCTTTCTGCTATCTTTAGCTGCGCAACGGGATGTATTCACAGGCCATCCTGTCTTGCTCCTTTTTTGTAGCATTACGTTTGGGCTGGAGGACATTTCCTCCTTCTCGTCTGCGCATCGAGGTACCTGCTTTCGTGGATGACCTTCCGCAGTTCCGGCCAATCGAAGCTCTACTCCTGTGCGTTTCACTTTTCCTTGACTGTTCGTCCCTCATAGTTGCTACAAACAGTGAGTTACTTTGGCGCGCTCGTCAGTTATGCAATCGTGTGCTAGTAAGTGCTGCCTCGTGTTTTCAGGCTTCACCTTGCTCACGTCTTCCTGATTAGTAAATCGTTTGTTCAGGTAAAAGATACTCAACAAGCATCGGTTTTGTGAGTTACTTCTAACAAGTGCTTTGTGAATAGGGCCCCCAACCCGCTGGGAGCACCATGCGACGCGCTTTGACAGATGAGGTGCGCAAGGTGTTGTTTTGCTTACTTCTTGAGCACAGCTAATCGGTTGGTCCGGAACAGAATGTCCAATACTTCATGCTCGCCCTTTTCTGGTGGATGTCCAAACCCGTCCCAGGTTGGTCTGGACGTTGTTATTTCTTGCGGATGAGGTCAACTGATGTGGTCACGTAATATTAGTTTCCCTTGTTCCTTTCGCAACGTTCTCGCTCTTTCACGCCTTGACGTTCCTCCGCTCGAATGTTCTCCCCCACTTTTTCCCGCCTACGCCCTCTGTCACCGCTGGACAGCCCGTGACGCAGCATCCTTTCCTGAAAAAGGTCCAGGGCTGGATTAAAGGTGTGCCAATCTGTTTCTTGTGAACTTCAAAAATATACATAGTGGCTGAATATCTTCCGACTAGCCAATTATGACCCAGCGATGAAACTCGTCGCGTACGCGGAGATGCTTATTCTGGTCCGTGTTGTACTCGGTGCACTCACGCTCCAGAACTCGCTCCTCGCACCGATTATCTATGCGCACTTCCTTCGACTCCGCTATTATCAATCACAGTTCACTCAGCGCTCGGTTGCCCATGTCAGCAGTTTCATTGACGGCTTCGTTCGCAAACCGGGAAACCCGCCCATCTTCGTCGTCGTATGGGAGAAGGTACAAATGCTTGTATCGCGCTGGGCCGGCAATATCCTCACCCAGCAGCAACCCGCGGGGCCGGGTCGCCGCTAAGGATGTGCTTTGTCCCGAGAGGAGTATGACTTTCCTGAGGTCGATAGCGGTCAAGCGAAGTGTCCCTTATTTTGCTTTGCTATAAATGAACTCTTGAGGATCCATCTAGTAGAAATGATTTCCCGGGCCTCCTTTCTTCTCGTTCCTAAGCTGTCGCATGTTGTTCATAATGTGCATCGCTCGTAACATAATACATCGCGGACCGATACGAAAGGTGTTATAAAAGCCTCAGCTTGCCCGTTACCTGGTTAATAAGTTCCACAGGCGCTTGAGGAAAGAGTCAGCGAGTGCGAAGAGATTAACAGGAGATATAAGTGACTCACCCGGACCAATACCTAAGACTGTCCTCGTGCCTTCCTTGTCCTTTGTGAGCTCCCTGCAGGGGTTTTCAGGCGCGGCCGCTCTCTATAAAGTGGGAAACTTACTTGTCGTGCACAACGCGCGCACACAGGTTTAAGCTCTTTGCAATTGCTTCCAGCTCTAGGAGTTGTTCCTCCGAAGTACCTTTAAGCGCAATCTTCGCCTGGCTATGCGGGGTGCGTAAACGTATAAGAATGCCGCCGACCACTACAGTGGTATAACCACTCACCCTGTTACCTCCCAATGCCGTACCAGCTTCGGGTTCTTAAGTGTAAGTGCTTTGTAGCATGCGAGGGTGGCGTTACTGAAGAAAAAAAAAATAGTAGCTTGATAACCGTTTCCCTAACAAAAGACATCTGAATGAGACATACGAGCACCTGAAATTACCGACGTATAAGACAGGTACATATAAAACAAATATAAAAACGCACTGAGCAGCTATATCCCCTGGCCACAGTTTCAGGTCAGTTCGGACTACCAGGACCTGTGTCCAAATCGTCCGTAAGACAAGACAAATACGGTATCGAAGGATTGTACGCGCACCAGTTTACAAGGCTCCCAAGACTTGGCGCTGACAGCCGCAAAGTCCCCATCCGCTACTTCTTCAGGACGTTCTTCGGTATCATTGCTATTACCAGCTTGAGATTTTACGTCCAAATGCCCCGACTCCTCAGGCTCCTCGACTTCATTCGCAGAGAACCAGGACCGCGACCCGAGCTTGAAGCCGACAACAATGGAAGTCAGAACAACGATTACCTGAGCTAAAGCTGATAAATGTCGTCAATTCTATGTCTTGAGATTTTACAAGGGTAATTACGACGAACTATGTGTGGACGACGAGGAGGACATAACAGCTTCCTGAGCAGTACTGTTTAAAGAGCTCGCGTTGAGCAGTGGCTCGGCAAATTCCGACAAATGCCTTTTCGGGTGTCCAGGAATTTTGTAGCATTTTGTCTACAGTCTTCCCAACTGCCCTCACCAATCAAAAACACGGACTCAGCATGACTGCGGATGCAGGCGCAAGCACAAGCACGGCATCTGTCCCCGATGCTGGAGGGGCGGAACGCCAGCCGTTTGCAACGTTGCAGCTCTCTGAGCCGACCAGCAAGGCGCTTGAAGATATGGACTTCAAGACGATGACGCCCGTGCAGGCTAAGGCGATCCCGCCACTGCTTGCGGGGAAGGATGTCCTTGGTGCGGCACGCACAGGCTCCGGAAAGACGCTTGCGTTTCTTGTTCCCGCCGTTGAGCTCTTACATAGGCTGAAGTTTAAGCCACGAAATGGTGCGTAGGTCTCAGTGTCAAGAAAGGTTATTATAACTGAGATTTGTCGTGTGTACACATCGGTTTACAGGCACTGGAATTATCATTCTCTCGCCTACGCGCGAGCTTGCGCTGCAAATTTTCGGCGTTGCAAAAGAGCTTATGGCTCATCACTCACAGACTTTCGGTATCACTATTGGGGGCGCAAATAGGAGAGCGGAAGCAGAAAAACTTATCAAGGGCGTGAATCTGTTAGTGGCTACGCCCGGAAGACTTCTTGATCACCTGGAGGTATTTGATTGCTAAGTCTTTTAATTGGAGTTTACGATTGATGAGGGAATTCAGAACACCAAGGGGTTCGTCTTCCGGAATCTTAAAGCCCTCGTCATTGATGAGGCAGACCGGATATTGGAGATTGGTTTTGAAGATGAAATGAAGAAAATAATATCTATCTTGCCCAATGGTATGTACGACATAATAGCTGCTTAGCATAACCTGAGCTCTGAATGGAAAAACAGAAGACAGACAATCAATGTTATTCTCCGCTACTCAGACCACCAAGGTGCAGGACCTTGCCCGGATATCACTACGCCCCGGACCTTTACACATTGATGTGGACAAGGAAGAAGAAACGAGCACGGTCTCTACGCTTTCGCAGGGCTATGTTGTTTGCCCTTCAGAGCGCCGATTCCTCCTTCTTTTCACTTTCCTCAAGAAGAACCTCAAGAAGAAATGTATCGTGTTTTTGTCAAGTTGCAACTCTGTAAAATACTACGCGGAACTGCTGAACTATATTGACGTGCCCGTTTTGGACCTTCACGCAAGTTTATTAAAACCTTTTCGTCTACTGGGGATGCTGAAAACTTATCTACAGGGAAAGCAAAAACAGCAAAAGCGTACGAATACATTCTTCGAGTTCTGTAATGCGGCTTCCGGAATATTACTGTGCACGGACGTTGCTGCTCGTGGCCTCGACATTCCGAAGGTCGACTGGATCATTCAGTTCGATCCACCTGATGATCCTCGCGACTATATCCATCGTGTGGGCCGGACGGCGCGAGCGGGAAAGGCTGGGAAGAGTTTGCTGTTCCTGCTTGAAAGTGAACTTGGCTTTCTGCGGTTCCTAAAAGAGGCGAAAGTGCCGTTGAATGAATTCACTTTCCCTGCCAATCGGATAGCCAACGTGCAGAGCCAGGTATGTGCCTTCCCTATCTAGGGAGCTGGTTGTTTACCTCTTTCCATTTCCAGTTGGAAAAGCTTCTGCAGAAAAACTATTTCTTACACCAGTCAGCGCGTGATGGATACCGCTCATATCTGCAGGCATACGCATCTCATTCGTTGAAAAAGATCTTCGACGTAAACGCACTAGACCTTGTGAAGGTCGGTCGGGCTTACGGGTTCTCAGTCCCTCCCCGTGTGAATGTGACTGTCGGGGGTGGTAAAGGTGGTTCTGGAAAGGTGGGAACGAAGCGAAGGAGGGATGGTGATAATGATGATGATGATGATGACGACGACGAAAACGATTCGGAGGGGGAATCGGAAGGGGAGGGCAGAGATGGACCACAACGGAGGCAGGGAAAGTCCCGCCGGATGGAGACACTGGGGAAGAAGACAGTACAGAAGGAGATGTATAAAAAGAGTCGCGAACGGAAAGTAGGGAATGGTGAGCAATGGAGCCGATAATATGTTCTCTCTGTTTCTTTTTTTTGCATTTTATCTTCCTTGAGCTGTGTTACTTGCTCTGGTCTAGTGTATTTTAGAGAGAATCACTTGTAATGGGCTATCACGTGTGCAGTGTATGTTTAGGGCCGCCCGAAGCGCGACGCGTCTTAATTCATCCTTTTCCTCGTCTCTCGACGTAGCGCGTCTCCTCCCCAATCCCAAGCATGTCCTACCTCGACGAGCCTGAGGCCGCTGACCAAAACTATGTCGACCGCACGCGTATGTTTGAGGAGTTCCTCAATGCGCCCACAGAGCACTACAACTACAGGGACAAGATATCTCGCATGCTGCGTGAAGACCATACTCGGCTCATCGTCAATATCGACGACTTACGCGACTACAAACGCGAGTTCGCTGACGGGCTGCTCAAGGCTCCGACAGATTTCCTACCTGCCGCGGAAGATGCGCTCCTAAATATCGTCAAGACGGTGTACGACCCGGATAAGCACGAGCTCGCGGATAAGGGCTATAAAATCGGATTCAGCGGCTCATTCGGTGACCACCATGTCAGTCCGCGTACGCTTCGCGCGACGCATGTCAGCAGTATGATATCTGTCGAAGGCATTGTCACACGGTGCTCTCTTGTGCGCCCGAAGATGCTCAAGTCTGTGCACTACTGTGCCGAGACGCAGCTCTTCCACTCGCGAGAGTACCGCGACGCGACGACGTCTACGTCGAATCTCCCACCGACCTCTTCACTCACCCCGCAGACGGACGATGAAGGACGGCTTTTGGAAACGGAGTTTGGATTGTGTGTGTTCCGGGATCACCAGCGTATTAGCATCCAAGAGATGCCAGAGCGTGCCCCGGCAGGCCAGCTGCCACGAAGTGTGGACGTCATTATGGACGATGACCTAGTGGATAAATGTAAGCCTGGAGACAGAATACAGCTTGTCGGGATCTACCGGAGTGTTGGAGGTGGTGGCGCCGGGGGCTTCAAGTAAGTCGTATAGGCAATTTTTGGTCTTTCGGGGATTGAGCATAAATTACAGAACTTTGGTGCTTGCAAACAATATCAACTTGCTCGCGAGCAAAGTAGGAGGGGGCATAGCCCATACTCCTCTCACTAGCACAGATATCAGACAAATAAACCAACTCTCTAAGAGGGCGAAAATTTTCGAACTTCTGTCCCAGTCCCTTGCTCCGTCCATCTATGGACACGACTGGATAAAAAAGGCTATACTTCTGCTTCTCCTGGGAGGTGCAGAAAAGAATTTAGCGAACGGAACGCATATTCGCGGTGACATCAACATTCTTATGGTTGGCGATCCATCTACGGCTAAATCACAGATGCTGCGCTTCGTACTGGGAACAGCTCCCTTAGCAATCGCAACTACTGGTCGCGGGAGCTCCGGTGTTGGTCTGACGGCGGCAGTGACTACGGACAAGGACACTGGAGAACGGCGTCTGGAAGCGGGTGCTATGGTGCTTGCTGACAGGGGTGTTGTTTGTATCGATGAGTTTGACAAGATGTCAGATATAGACAGAGTCGCCATCCACGAAGTGATGGAACAACAGACGGTTACTATTGCGAAGGCTGGTATACACACTTCTCTCAATGCCCGCTGTAGCGTCATCGCTGCAGCCAATCCTGTTTATGGACAGGTGCGAGTTCTTGTCATGTGTATCTACATTGGGGACGTACTAACAGAAGGTGACAGTATGATGTTCACAAAGACCCTCACAAGAACATTGCTTTGCCCGATTCGCTGCTCTCTCGTTTTGACCTTCTGTTCGTCGTGACGGACGATGTTGAGGAAGTGCGCGACCGAAAGATTGCAGACCATGTCCTCCGCATGCATAGATATCTCAGACCGGGTACAGAGGAAGGAACGCCCGTGCAAGACAGTCTCTCTCAATCGCTTGTCGTCGACGAACCAACCAATAATGATCAGGATGCGGAAGCTGAGGAGACAAGTCCCTTTGAAAAGTATGACCCGCTGCTACACGTAGGCATTGGCGCGGTGACCTCTTCGGGTCGAGTTCCAGGAAACAAGAAGAAGGAGGTGCTCAGTATTGCATTCGTCAAAAAATATATCCAGTACGCGAAGAGTAAACCTGCACCAGTGCTAACCAAAGGCGCTGCTGAGTGGATTGTTGAGGCATATGCAAAGTTACGCAATGAGGAAGTCAGAGCGAACGAGAAGAGGGTGAGCTGCACATTTATCCACTTCCCAGAGCAATAAGTCTGACATAGACTACGCAGACGTCGCCTCTCACCGCCCGTACGCTCGAGACGCTTATCCGACTTGCTACCGCACACGCTAAAGCACGTCTGTCATCCAAGGTCCAGGACCGTGATGCGCAGGTCGCTGAAGAGATTCTGAGGTATGCATTGTACAGGGAAGTAATCAAGCGCAAGAAGCACACAAAAAAGCGCAAGCTCAATACCGGCGCTGCGGCGACCGGGGGAGAGGAGAGTGACGATGAAGATGGTGAGGGCTCAGAAGACGATGAGGAGCAAACACAGACAGAGCGTATGCCGGATGTCTTTGCAAAACCGAAGGCAGCGACCCCCGTGCCAAAGGATGTGGACATGCAGACTCCACGTGATGAGCCGCCTGCACCAGCAGGGCCGACTGAAGATGGGGGCGTTAGGGATGAACGGTGCATTCTGAGTCAGCTTCATCCCTTCTCTTCCGTACTGACTTTAAAACTACACAGACTGAAGCTCTTCCGAAAGCGACTCGCTGCTCTCTTTTCGTCGGTGCTGCAGGATGAAGAGCAGATTTTCTTCGCACAGTTGCTGGAAATGTTGAACGAAGGTCTTCCGACGGATGAACTTTTCGGTACAGCAGAGGCGACGGCGGCATGTCAGGCCATGTCGGAGCAAAACGAGTTACTGCTGAGTGAAGGTATTGTTTACAAAATCTAATGTGCCCGAGATTGTCATTGGGATTAGGTTCCTGGCTAGTAATTGTTGTTCTGTTGAGTTTTTGCTTGTGTAATTTAAAGCTTGTATGTACGAGTAATATGTACCCGTTTGAATCAACCACTGCATTAAATATTCCTTGAACAGAAAAACCGATCGCTCGTACTTGTAAAACGGATTAGCCGGCCCTAAACGTACGATTTTTTCCACAGAAAACCGCCGCACTTCAGAACGAGTCCTCTTTCAACACACGATGACTGTCCTGTCCGTATAGCTCTCTCTCGAATCCGCTGTGCGTGCGGATTAGGATGGCCACTTTCCTCCTCGGAAGGACTCAGCATACGACTTGTCGAGTCCGAGGACCGACAGAGGTGGTTTATCGTGTCAGAGCGAACTCATACCGACTTCGAGCGGAGACTTCACGCACTGCCCGCAGCGCCAAGCGCTGTGGCAGAACGCGTTGTGGAGAAGTCGGACACGTAATCCGTTCTCAGCGTTTTAAAATTTGGTGGCAATTCGAAAGTTGAATACTTATGTCGGGCTGCAGAGCTCACATTACTATATTATCAGTGGTGTAACTTTATGTATTCGTGTTGTATTCGAGTGGGTAGGGACGAGTATAAAAGTGGAGAGAACAAAAGATAGCATAGCTTACAATAAAATATCAAGACGCCAGCAACGTCATAGGCACGTCTGGTAGCCCCAGCCGCTACTAATCTCACAGTTGACAAAACTTCAAGAATGCACGCACGGTGACAATCAGGAGAATCGGTCATGAATTTGTTTGAGGTGTCTGCTGATGATATCCGGCTAAGAAGCTCTGCTGGCCGAACGTGAGTGGCATCCCCGGGGTGATAGGGCTTGTAGGGGCCTGTCCAATGTTACGCATATGGTGAGGCAGTGTCGGTGCCCCGAACCCCGAACTAGTGACCGCACCAGGCGTTGCCCATCCGTTTGCCTGGACTTTCGCAGCAACAGTGTTCGCGACGGCCCGCGCGGGTGTCGCGGACGTCACAGCTGTGCTATACGGTACATAACCAGATCCGGTTAACGTCGGCGTAGCAGCAACGGGCTGGGGAGTCCCTTTCCGCGAGCCCGGTCCCGGCGTTCCCGCAACGCTGGCCGTTGCGGATGGATTCGGGTACCATGATCCATACGGGTACTGACTCGCAGTGTTGACCTGCGACTGGTAAGGCAGCTGCGTCTTTTGGGTTTGCGGCGTGCTTGTCCCTTGAGAATATCCGTTTGCAAAGTAGCCGCCAGGCTGGCTGTAAGCCAACGAGGGATTGCCATGGTATTGCTGGGAGTAGCTCGCGTACGAATAGTTTGTAGGATACGTAGCCGGAGCTACTTGAGGGGCGGGAGTGGGAACAGGTGCAGGAGCCGACGCTTGATTGGATGAGGGGGTCTTCACTTGGAGTGTCGTGTCATCACGAAGAGCAAGGCCGCGCGAACCTGTCAGCGTGCCATACCACCCCTGCGAAGACTCAGAAGGGAGCGTTTGGTGCAAGGCGCGAAGCACAGAGGCGGGGGGGACTATTGCAGATATCGTTCCATTCGGCAACCTTGGCCGCATTGAAGCGAGTAGTGTCAAAGAGTCCATCAACTTTTGAGCTGGAGTAAAGGTCAGTAACGGAATTCGGTTCACTTGGGTCAGACTCACCGATGTTCCACTCATCCGAGCCGACCCTGACACTGCTCGAACCGCCCTTTTCCGCAAGAAGCCGTATCTTTTGTAGTTCTTCTAAGCGCACGAGTGCCGTTGCGTTACGCTGAAGGAGTTCGTCGATATTTTCCTCGCACTCAAGGCTATCAAGCACGGCCTGTACTGAAACAAGTTCCTCCTGTGTGAATAAGGCGCTGAGAAGTCCCTTCTGCTTTTCTTTTTCCTTCTGTCGCCTGATAGCCCTCGTCTCGGCGGGGTCAACCTCCACAACATCATCTACCACCATGCTCTCATTTTCTTCCATTGCGAGCTTTCGTCGCATCCGCTCACTCAATATGCGCGCCTTCTCCCGCGCCTTCCCCTTTTCGTATCTCCGCCAAAGTACGCTGCTCACGCCATTTCTTCCGACATCGCAGCCATCGTTGTCGAAGGAAGGTGCAAAGCTGGCATAAGGACCATAGTCGAGAAACGAGCCGCAGCTAGTGCGTCGTGGACCAGGTGGTTTGAGCTTTGTTTGCAAATTCTTGTTAGCGTGGAGTTCCCCGAGACTAGGGGGACGCTTGGATGACGACGACGAAGAAGGTAAGGTGGCTACCAACTCGGCGTAGGCGGTGCTCAGCTCGCTGAGTGGCCTCGCATCCGCCCCAACGAGATCTGAGTTTAACGATGTCCACCATTCCCCTGTCGGCAGCTTTTGTACAAGGGCATACTTTCGCCGAGCACCTATGACATCAGAGTCTTCTTTGGCACTTTCATCCTCGAATTCACGATCCGGGAGGACGAGCTCTGGTTTTAGCAAGAGCCCATCGACGGTATGCTGGGAAGCTTGCTCGACAAGTGAAAGTGCAAGCTGGCAGAAACGTAGCTGCTGTGCGGCAGGCGGTGATATTCGAGAGCGAGGCTGTGATGAAATGGGAAACAGCTGTTTGATGGCAGACTGTTCGTAGAGTTAACGAAAAAAAAGAAAAGCGATGAAAAGGAAAACAACGAACTCGATAAACCCGGAGAGAATGCTCATTCGACTCCTTCAGAAGCGTCCGCAACGAGTAGGAATCCGACTGCGCTTTGGAACTTGATGGGGAGGATGGGGCTTTGATACCCAAGACATCGTCTAAAGGGAAGACGCGGTCTAGGAGGCCCTGAGTGTCAACCCTGTCGTTTATGTTAATACCGGACCATGTGTAAAGAGAGCAAAAGATCAGCGGAGTGCACTTACATTTCCAAAATATCTAAAATTTTCTGGGCGTCCTCGTCTTTGAGCGGTAGATCACCGGCAAGCGGCGGGTAGTTGGAGACTCGGGTGTATTCATCCCTCGCTGTAGTGTCCTCGTCGTCGCTCCGAGACTGTTTTGCTGTGGGGATATCGTCCGATTCGAGGCCAGAGGTGCGCTTGCGCTTCTTGGCTGGTGTCTTGACCTGGCTGGCGGACGGCGAGACGCTGTGGGGCTTGTCCTTTTCGTCGTCTCTCCTATCCTGGGTAGTGGCTGCAGAGCGGGTGGTGCGCACCATGGCGAGGAGAGACTAGCTCGCCGCAAGCACGAGTGGGAGTGTGGACGAGCGTAGAGGTAGAGCCTCCAGACAGGGTGTTTGCCTCGAGGGGGAGAAAGAGAGAGAAAGAGGGAGAGAGGGACAAGAGGGGTCTGCGGACGGGAGAGGAGGAATATGCCTGCTGGATTGGTGTAACGCGTCGTGGTCCGCGTCGCGTCGCGCGAGAGACGTGCGAGTGCTTCAAGACCCCGCTTAAGCTTGTCGCTCGCCGCCTCGGAACACTGGTGGCGGCGCTTTCAATCTCCGCCTCTGCCTACTGGTGGCGCCGTCTGTACGGTCGTACTTGCTCAACCCTGGTCCCCCCAAGTTCTCCTTTTTGGCACCCTATTTTATGCCGAAAAGCTTCTGCACTTTTCTTTCGCTTTTCTCTTTCTCCTTTTCTTTTCTTTTGAGGGAGAGAGAAAGAGCGGTCGGCCCACCTATTTCTGCTTTGGGTGCTTTGGAACTCCGCTACGCAAATCCTTAGCGTAACCCACTACGCTTCACCCAGTTGTCGACATCGACGACCATGCGTATTCCTCGCCTCCCCCCGGCGACCCCCGTCATCAACAAGGCCAACCTACTCGCAAAGCCGTCGAACGGGCACGCCGCCTTCATCCCGCAGATCCGCAAGCTCGTCTTCGAGTACTGCGACCTCTGGCCGTCCTCGACCAATCTGCGCACCTATATCTATAACCATGCCGAACAGCTTGCCCGCGAAAATCCCCACGTCGAGTTTGTGGTCAAGCAGCGCCCCTCGCGCGAGCCGGTCATTCGTGGCTTTTACTGTGCGTTCCTTTCGTTCAATTTCCCTCTCTGTTCGACCTTTTTTTATTAACATCAGGCGCAGTAAGTAACCGCGACAAGGTCATTGGCCTGAAAGGCTACGAAGTAACACAGATCCAGCAGAAGGTCCAAATTCTGCTCGATTCGTCTGGCGCAAAAATCGTACCTTTGAAACGGAAGACTGTGGTCAGCACGACGGAGGCGGCAAGAGGCATTTGGAGTGGATTCCACACTCCCGAACCGTACAAGATATGAACACGTCACTGCGGGCGTTACGGCCGTCGTACCCCATTTTGCAATTGGGTGTTATCGTTTCGTGACCTTTTCGTGCGCGGACTCCCGCCATTCTGCCCGGCTCACCTGCGTCCAAGGACTACAGAGACATTGAGTCGTCAGCACAAGGTGTTTCACGCCAACAGAGGACTCCGCAATTGTACACTATATTCGAGGAGCATATTTTGTCCCTGGGCTTTATTCAAAGTATTATTATAGAGAGGTAGCCGATTTCAAAATGCGACGAGCAATAGAACTTTATCGGGTAATTGCAGGGAGAAATGGCACAAGACGCGAATAAATACATTACTCAATCCTATATTCTGTTCATCCGTTCCTTCCGAGGAGGCGCGCGAGATCTTAAAGGCAAATTAGCGTACATTGCTCAACGCGCCGCCATCTCAGAGTCACATCTAACGGTCAGCCTTTTTGCTCGTAAGTGCTTGGGCAAACCAACGTTGAGCGCCATCCGCTCAAGGGGTATCGGCAGGGGACAGATATAATACGGTTCCAGGGTCCCCAAACTCTCCTGTTCTGTGTGGGCTTCCGTGATTGGCACATTCTGGCCCGAATCTAAAAATTGTTGAACACGTCGGTGCGCCTGTCCGGCAGGCAGATTGAGCCTGACTTGAGCAATATCGCCCTCTCCACCTTCCTCCGTACCGTAAGTGAATACATTGCGGGTCGTCGGCGTGAGGTATTCGGGGCGAGAGCGGGACGCGGATGAAAAGGCGTTGTTGAACATGGCTTGACTGTTTTGAACCCGCTGCTCCGTCAGAACGCGATCAATCTCTGCCTCTTCGTCGGTAGGTATCTCATCCCCATCAGCATTGAGACGTGCTTTGAGAAAGTGAACTATCAATCATGAGTATAATAGAACACATTGAAAATACTCACCCCATCCACGCCGCCTTCTCGTCACGGCCGCAGACGTCTCTCCAGTATTGAGCGGAGGCATGTCAGAGATGCGATCTGGTCTGGTGTGTGCGCGGTTGGCCCGACGTTGGAGTCTACCGACTTCGGTCCCAGATGAACTATGATTCGTCATTTCGTTTTGGAGGGGCGGGTGTTGTACCAAGGCAATGCCATCTTGAAGCCGGTCAGCAACAGACCGCTCCCTTCCAGTGATTATCGACGAAGCCGAAGCCGGCGTAAAGATCGAATCAGCAAAATCATCGTCGTGGGTCCACCATTCGTCAGTGCGTATGCGGTGCACTTGCTCATCTCCGTCCGCATTGACTCGCCGCCGAGTCCTATACGTCCGTCCTTCATCCATCTCGATAATGTTGCGATAACCATTTTCGCCAGCCGTGGCTTCATCGGGATTGAAAGCAAGGTAAGTGAATGGATCGCCTTCTAAATCCCTATCGGCAAAAGCTGCTGCAAGGCGCCGGTCCCTCGACGTATTAGATAATGCATTTGAAATGCGATCCAAGCGCTCTCGCATCTCCCGCATGCGCAAAGATGTTATCGCCTGACGTTCATCCGTCTCACGCCTCGGTGTACTGACAGCACCAGGAAGGCTGGCGTTACCAACGACTTCAGACGAGCTGAACGAAGTGATTGACCGTAGAGGAGGAAGAGGTAGCCCATCATTCCACGGTCTCCGTTGTCCCCTAGCTACCTCTCTGGAAGCCCCCAGATAATTCCGTGCATTCATGCGTTCCACTGAAACATCGACCTCTGTCTCAGAGCCCTCGCTATCATCGAAATGCTCACGCATGTGCTCGTGCACATCACGATCAAGCCGCTGTACACGCTGGGCGGGGACGAGTGCCAATCGAGGCCGGCCAAGAATACGAGATGTACTTGTGCTGCCCGAGACGGTACGAGGGGGGTAGAGGTGGTCAGATAGAGCCGACCTGCCAGACGCTCGCGGACGCTGATCCGCGAGTGTCACCCCGGTTGAAGATCCAGTCGCCGCTGCCGCCGCCCGCGAAACAACGCGCCTGCCAAGGGTCGTGCTCGCCGGATCATCATCACGATTGACTTCTTGCCGACGATAGACAGTAACACCCTCACTGAACGGATTGCTATTTCGCCTAGGACGTATGAATCTGCCCGAAGCAGCATTTGACGTTTGTGTATGAGGGGGAGTGAGCGAGCGCGACACATAGGTTGGAAGAGCTGTTGGACCTCGGGAAAACGTGTTAGAACTCTGAATGCTAGCCGCTACTTCTTCGATAGCCTGCCGCAGTGTGGAGACTTGGTTATTGGCTCTGGCGGCTTGTAACTCGCTTGCGGTTCTATTTGTGATATTTCGTATGATGCTAGCTGCACTCCTGATATATTGTGGAAGCGTAGCGCCGAGTTCATCAAGCCTATTCCGAAGAGCTTCTGGATCAAGCGCTGAAAGGTCGTCATCGTCGGACAAGATAATAGCAGCATGAGAAGGCCCAAAATCATTTTCTGCGCCGCCTACCGGAGGACGTTGGACGGAAGACGTTCTAGTCCTTCGGACAATCGACCCGTTTGCCTCTAAGTCCTGTAACGTATTGCGAATATGTTGTAGACGGTTTAGCGCGTCTTCAAGAGCGGCGGATGCGGCTCTGAAACTAGATTGCGTAGCATCGAGGCTAGAAGCTCGCCTCGGTCTGACTTCCTGAGTGTGCTGGTTGGGTGCGGACGACTCCTCATCAACACGAGCGGCTTCAGACCATGGATCAAATACTGGTATCTCGTCTCGTTGCTCGCGATCACGATCGGACGGTCGCATAACCCGAGAGACGCAGTGAGTAAAGCGAAAGAGACGTCAAGAACAGACGCGTGTGGTGTGCGTATAGGCCAACGGAAGAATGACCACAGCAAAGGCTGGCTCGCAGTAACAGGCCGGTGTTGCACAGCTACGTGGACCGTTGCCGCACACGTCGCTGCCTTCCTCTTCACTTTGCTTGCTTGTTCCAACGGTCCCAGGGTGTTGACGGAAGGAAGAATGTGCAATTGTGTTGGCGGCGCAGTGGCCCTGATATTAATGGCTGAGGTCATAACCGGCGGCGCGTATGTAAGCTCTTTTGGAAACAAAATATCCTCCAGGCATGATCCCTTCAAGTTCCCCAGTTACTCATATTATTACTTTAGTACACCAATTGTTCAGTCTCACTCATATATATTACTTGTCAGTAGCGAGGAAATGATTACACGTCGTTGGGCGACACCGACACCATGCAACGAACCATGGCGACTTGTTCGGAGTAGTACTCCTTCCGAGGCAACGCGTGCTAATACATTTACCACGTTACAGTAATTGCCGAGAAGAGCAAAGCAGAGGCAGGTCGGGTTCCGAAGTACCAGCGGTGGTGGCCTCTCAGCAGCTTTGTCTTTGTGCCCAGTCTTTGAGCTCGTCCCGATAAACGCGCCGTGAGCTTCGGCTTGGACGCCATGAGGGCGTTTTGCCGGTTTAAACCGTACACGGGCAACGCGCGGAAGCAGAGACTCGGACGCTGTGAATCAACTTCAGTTCTTCAAGGCTCGCGATTAGATCGCGGAGGCGAGGATTGATCAAAAGCACAACACAAATTCCGATATTGAGCGGCCTGACTGTGCCAGGTAACTTACACCTATCTCGATCAGTTAATTCTCCTGACCCATTTGTTATGCAGATTGTCCCATGACAAAAGACTAGCAATACAAACGCATTCACTGAAGACGGGCGTCTGAAGCCGACTACACGCACACGATCGTCACTTGGAGTTGCCACCGCTCGGGGGAGTATAGGAAGCGTTCCCATTGCCATCGTTGTAGTACTTGCTGCCATCCGAGTTGCTGTAGTAATAACTGCCATTGGCTAGGCAAAATCGGCATGAGCTTAAGGTAGCCCATCGTTCAGCTCAATAGTAAACATTATAATACTCACAATTAGAGTAGTGATATGCGTTCTGGTTGGGAGCCGAAGACTCGTAGTCACGAGAGCAGTAATGGTTGCCCTACAGACATGATGTGAAGCGGCCATGCTCGCCCGCGGCAATTTCGGAAAACCGAGTACTCGTGCTCACCTGTGAGTTGGTGTCAGAGCTCTTATAAGAGTAGTCCTTCCCAGACATTGTTAGTT
This sequence comes from Coniferiporia weirii, assembly GCA_024195185.1. NCBI lineage: Eukaryota > Fungi > Basidiomycota > Agaricomycetes > Hymenochaetales > Hymenochaetaceae > Coniferiporia > Coniferiporia weirii. The sequence continues at coordinate 239,671 of JAKOPK010000005.1, forward strand.
CAAGGCGAGTGGAGGCTGTAGGTGATAATAATGGAGTCGGTGAGACTCAGGCTATCGGAGTCTATCGGGGGAAAGGGGGAACCGGGGAGGCACACGTACAACGGCTGGACTGACAGAGTGATGATGCTATGAGAAGAGAAAGTGAAAGACTCAGTTTTGCGGCGACTGCAGGCCTGGGGGCACCTTTATGCCAAGTGGTAACTTCAATCCATGTGACCTTATCATGTACATACATGAGGACTATTTAGACCGGTTTAAACCGAGACTCTTTCCGAGCCCCAGAAAAATATGGGGCTCGAATTGTCCATTTTTGCACGATAACACGCCCCTCGATGAGGTAAGTAGTAATGAAGGGATGTTTGGCGGCGTCTTATGCATATAGAACTCTTGTGGTTTATATATATTTTCTACATTTTCGCATGAGGTTTGATAGCCCCTGACGTTCCGGGCCCGGGGCTTCGCCTGCTAGATATGCGCGCGGATCATATGCATATTTGCCGAAACTTCGTGCCCCTGAGGACCAAGTTCAAGCTGCACACACGTCATCAAGTTACTGCCATTAAAGTTAAGTACTACTACTCATTTTCTTAAAACACACAATCTTGGAAAATATGGCAGACATTCTTACGATGCGGAAAACGACGACCGAAAACGTTGGACGACTGCATACTCGATTCCCAGCAACTTCACCCGTTATCGACCTTTGGGAATGTGGACGGTTATAAATGTCTTCATTCTTACTTCTACTAACCAACGAACGCATAGAACAGTAAACCACTGAAAAATGTTACCGCGCGTAAGCAGAGCAACCTAGTGCCGACAGAATAGTCAGCCCGGAGTCTAGCTAAAAGCTCGACCTTCTAGTATAGTACTCTAGTACTAGTACTGACTTGAATCTGATTTAAGCCCCCTATGTACTATTTTAAGTTTCTCAATCATTGAAAAGGGCGACGACGAGAAACAACATAGCAAAGAAAAGAAGAATAACGATCAAAGACACCATACAAGGCCCAGGAAACAAAGCCAGAAGCGGACCGCTACGCATCAGTAAACCCGACAGGTTCTTTAGGAGTAGAATATTTGCTTCAGAACGCGCACGGGCTGCGGGACTGGTGGAGAAGCGTCTCTCTCCAGTAGGGAGCGTGTGTACAATTGTTCCGTTAGGGAAAAAATATGTCGAGCTGTTGTCCGGATTTTTTTTGTACATGGACCCATCCACTTTTTTTATGAGAGCATATTTGGGATGGCGTCCGAGTGCATAATTAGTAGCCTGAGGAGAGAGCAGTAAAGGAGGGATAATCGTACAGTTATAATACCAGAACGTATTGGGGTTGGTTCCAAGAGGGCTGTATTGAATCGAAAGCCATGAGTCTCCCTATTATCATAGTATTCGTCAGTTTTTTGCACGCCTAGCTGAAATCCGCAGTAGCCCTTTCAGCTCGCACATTTTTGTTACATCCCGACTTAGTGACGACGAAGTCCCCGTACTCGTCCACTCCAGAATGGCCTACAAGTTGTATCATTTGCTTGGCTCGAGCACAGTGCTCTGCTCTGAGAAGGGGCGCAATTAACGTGGAACCCGTCGGGACGTTGGGGTATCACTGGACTGAGGCAACCCAGATCATACACGAAGGTAGGTTATGTATCAGGTGTTTAGCGCCGGCCGTACACCTTAAAGACAGTAATACTATTATTAAGTCATCCCAGGGCACAGGCGGCAGAAGCCCGCGGTACATGTACATGGCATGGATTCTGCGCCTCAAGGCAGTCTTGGGTCAGCTGAACGAGAGTTTGATGACCACTTTTCCAAGTAAAGCCTGAGTATCACAATTCACAGCTGTCACAGAGCACCTTAAAGAAAGGAAGCTAGCTCCATTGCAAAATGCGGCCGAATCATCCCATTCGCGAACAACAAACATTCTTTTCGGAGCGCTGCTTACATAGTACTTGCATAGCATCGGGCACCACCGCCTTGGGACAACCTGTAACCGTCCTTTAGGCGATAGAAGGTATGGTACTTCATCAAACAGTGTCATGCAGAACTTGTCATGTTGGAGAGCTAGTATATACGAAAGCAATTGTGTTGATCCTGCAAATAAAATATCGAGTTGTTCGTTTGGAAGATGGAAATAAAACTTCAGTAGCACATGTCGTCATCCTCGAAGAAGGCTTTCATCGTCTCCTCGTTATCCGTGACCCGCAGGATAGCCTCCTCTTCTTCCTCATCGAGCTTCCGTACAAGGTTTGCATGCCACTCCAGGACACGCGGGTGCGCCATCACTCTGTGAGTACATAGCCTCTTCAGCCGAATGCACGTACTAGTTGGAAACAATGAATATACGAACTTGCTCCGATCAAAATTCAACACCTGCAAAGTTTCCATATTGGTAGCTCGCGAAAGTGCAACATACGCTTAAATAAATGCTTTTAGAAGTCTTATCGGGGAGGAATGGTGTGGATACAGCATGAATACCTTGGCCTTTTTCGAATGTTCTCCCCAGGTCTACTTTCACGCGCTCGATTGTCTGCCCTTGTGATTTGTGCACACTCAAAGCCCATGCTAAGATCAACGGCACCTGGTCTCGTCTAACCTCCGTTGCTCCATTAACATTCTCCACAGAAAATTCAAGCGGAACGCAGAGAACTTCGCGCCCGTTTGTAAAGCGAACAAGAGGCCAAACTCGCGAACCGCCCGATATCTTGTCCATTTCTCGGTTACCAACTTCTCCTATCCCCCTTTTGTTCTGAATAGAAGAATGGCTTTTCAACTTACTGTTTGAGTCTTGAGAGCTGTCGACTTTGGCGATCTCATTCGCGTCCTTTTGGGCTTCAGCAGCACTCTTGAAGGCGATAACCCTACCAATCGAACCGTTAACGAGACTACCTTGGGCCAAATTCTATACAGCCTTTTGCGTGAGAAACTGGACTTCCAGGGTGGAACAAAGCCGAGCATACTTTGATTAGCATTACCTGTGCACCCACCTCAATTACCAGACCTTCAGTAAATGACCATACTCTACCATCCACGAGCCGGCATACCTTCAAGGTAAGCGATTTAACTGAGACAAGCCTGTCGAGTAGCTTCTCAGCCTGTTGCGGGGTGATTGGATGCCCACGTATATCAATTCCAGGAACATCAGAAGACACGTAAGTATGCGAAGGCTCGGAAAGACTTGACAGACGACTGGCATTCGCCGCTTGGACTTCTCGACGGAGAGGAAATCTGCCAAGCAAATGGCATGACCGTCAAACCTGATCACACGATTGAATAGAAATCAGACATTACGGACAGTTCCGTCGGCTCGATTCCATCGTCATATACAACCGATCGACAAAGTGCAGCGAAACACTCTGCACTCCCATCATCTAGTCTCCCATATCTCATTTCGTCGAGCATACGGACAAACGCTTAAACGTTGATCTCATCAGTACCCTTTCGATATGCTTTTGGAGAAAGACAAATACGGGCGCACCGCGGTCTCTCTGTCGGAAAACTTTATTTAATACGATGGGCGTTCCTATGCACGAGTCCCAAGAGCTGGCATCGAAGGCAAATGTAACTGGTAACTGCACACCATCATGCAAATCAGGGACCGGCGGCAGTTGGCAGAAATCACCCGATAACACCAGCTTGACACAAGTACTAGTTTAGTTCGGAAGACTCTAGCCTTATGTAGGGGGCGGACCTGTATTCCACCAAATGGTAGGTTGTTGTCACGAAGCTGGCGTGCAATACTTTCCTGGTGATTGTTTGTGTAAGTAGATTTTCAAGGGACAGGAATTCACCCACAAGCTTGTCGAACAATACTCCATCAATCATCGAAACTGAGTTCAGGTTAGTTCCCTTATCATTCGCTTCGTCTTAAAAAGTAATAGTACTTTCGTCTATGACCAGAGTCCGGGTGTTCCGCCATCTGCTCCACACGAGCTTGGGGGGCTTTTGCCCCATAATCTTTCCAACGAGCTTCTTTATAGGCTCCTTCCCTAGACCGATTCCAGCAAACGAGTGAAGTGTTGTTCCACCGATATTCAGCCCTGCGATACCGGTAGACGCAGTTACGGACAATTGTTCTGACGGTCCGCCAAGAACGTCGATAATTTCCCGCAGGAGAACGGACTTACCGGTACCTGCACAGTTTGTTTGGTTTAATACACACCCGGATTCCAGAGCTTGAAACTTAAGCTCCACTGCCTACCTGCAGACCCTGTGAAAAAGATATTTTCACCTCTCCTGGCGCGCTCAAGAACTTGGAGTTGCTGGTTTGTCAGGATGGGTCTTCCAAGTTCTTTGTTTTCTACAGACCCCAAAGCTGGACTTTTTTTGTCTGAGTCATTCACGTCTCCCCAAGTCACACACGAATCCTCTTCTTCGTCTTTCGGAATGGGAATGAAAGACGAACTAGCCGTTGGTTCCGGAATTCGGCACCGGAGTGTACTTTCCGAACGGTACCCGGGCGACCGGGCTTCATTATCGCTTTCCTGGAGACACTCAGGCTGGGCTAAGTTCTGGTCCGCTTCGTAGTCCATATTTCGGAGGGAAGGCGTCACGGATGCAGAGTCGCTGGGTGAGAGCGGTTGGAATATACCGTCTGGAACAGTGCCCTTCATTCTGAAGATTCTTAGCCTATCCTTTAGATAATTGCTACGTACTCTTTGAAATCCATTCTTGCACCCAACTCTCAGCCTCCCCGGAAGTTACGAAGCCTTTGAATTGGGAATTCGGGTATCCGTTGACCTTGAAGAAAGGGCGCACTCAGAGAGCAGCTTCAATACGATGAGGCTGAATGGATCTCACGGCTGCTTGGCACTGGTTTCCGGGTATAATTAGTGAGTGTTCACAGTTCACTTGAGGCAGGTCGACAGAGGCTGGCAGTAGTAGTAGTAGTAAGTACTCACGTCCGGCCAGTTCCGGTATACCCTTGGGCCGCCTAATCCGACACGAACGCCGTAATATTTCTTGCGGCTGGGAGTCATTGGAGAGTCGTGAGGTACATGTTGCGATGTAAGAGCAGGTTATGTAGTAGAGACGCTGCGTGTTTTAACTGTGCAACGCCACAACGCGGCACCGCAGTTGCGGACCGGCGCGTGTTCAAGTCTACTACTAATAGCAGTCTAGAGTTCCGGACCCAGAATCCATACTATCGTATGACCCCTATTACAAACGTTTTGTATTTTGCTTCCACAACACTCAAATCATGGTATTTCTTCTTCGGATCTGGCATGGTGAGCGTTATGTGCATCTTATATCTTGTCCAAGTTTCTTGGTATCTGTTTATAGGCTGGAACTCCCATAATAAAAGTGTCCCCGTTATACAAAATGACAGTCACGAAGTGTCACGTAAATTTTGATACTCCAACAGGTAAGCGACCACGTAGGCGTAGTGTTAACTAGAAACAGCTTGTTAACTGAGATTGAAAAGGAATGCATTCCGTCACCATTTGTCACTCTTCAGACATTTTGCTCTCTCCCTGTACACCACAATATTTTATTCTATCCGGAATAGCATAATAGTGCACCCTAAAATGTAACAGACATGTCCCTGCAAAAACATCGCTGATAAATCTATTTGTTGTGCAAGCCGGTGGCCTCCCAAAAGCTCTTCTCAGTTGCGGAACATGTATTTTGACAGTGGCTTCACAACAACACGATATTTTGTCATGCCGCCGCCACAAGCCTTTTTGATAGTCCATTAAGCATCCATATGAAGAATTCCAGCACTAATTTAGTTGTGTGGAAGTTTGGAATCGCGATTTTGTAAGTAGGGGTCCCTTTGTAATAGGGGTCATACGATAGTATATTCAGTGCCAAAAGGCGGAGAAAAGATGGAGAAGCCTGCGCCAGTACTTTCTGCCAATGTTAATACCTTTTAATTATCTGCTCGCTAAAAGAAAGACATCAAAGCCGTGCAAACTACGAATCACGAAATGCATGTTATTACATATTGCCAAGGATAAGCGTTACAAAAATCAAGCATTTACACATTACAATCTTGAACCCGCCTTACTAAAAAATGGCCGACGGCGCGAACGTAGAAAAAATTCAAGGTCGTAGCTACGCGCCCCTAGACAACCTCAACAAAGTTGGCCGGGAAAATCCCCTCCTTGCCGTCCAATCTACCAGTCCACCTAAAATGCACTCGCCTTAGCGCCTCCACGCTCAACAAAACGATGAAACATACCAGTCATCTGTCTTATCACTCTTCTTTGTAATTGTAATGATCTGGCCTTTGTTGAACGACAAATCCCCGGCCTTGGTTTGGAATTCAGCATTCAGTCCAAGCTACGAAAGGTCTTCAAGGAGCTGACTAACCTCAACGGCTTTGAAATTGTACAACGCGACAGCGCGTCCGACACCCTCATGTAAACTCAATGACTTGTTTAGTCCGAGCTTCGGAACAGTACGACCCGTCTCTCCGAAGGCTGTTACTCGATCTAGGGGATTATCGCTCGTTGTATCGCTCCGGGAGCCAGAGGAAAAAGGGTCCGTTGCCTGTGTAGAGAATGGGTTACGACCAGATTTCGGTGCAACACCAAAATTAGGACCGATGCTACTACTAGGGTCCACATAAGACATGGTACTGGCACTGCGATTGTGGGAGAGTCCTTCCACGTTGCCACCCTTTATCCTTGGAAATGGTGGAAGATCATTAAAAGGAGACCTAGGATTGAATGTCGAGACATGCGGGAATTGTGAGTTAACACTCAGACTCGGGCGGTGTGTCGCTTTCGGATATATTCCACTATTTGGGGTCGTGCTGGGAGGCGTAAAGTCAGAGTCAAAGTGAGTTGGGAAGGCATTTGTCACTGGGCTGTCGTCAATGAGATTTCTCGTAAGGGGTGTACGCAATTCCCTGGGCACGTCCCTTTCACTAGCGAGCCGACCGTCGTCCATGTGATGCCCCTCTTCCCCCTCGGACTCTGTGTTGAAATACGATCCCCCGCTTTTCCTCCCGCCCCAGTGGGGCGGAGGGAACGGCGAGCTGATTGAACCCTTTTTTCTTCTGGTACTGGAAGGCGATTCACTCCCAGGGCTTGCAAGACCCGCACCTGATCCCGCGCCGAATGCATATCTCGGCCTCGCATCACCCTTTCCAGACCCACTTGACCCAAACCCGGCTGCATCCGCTGAATCGTCCACCCATTTCTGTCCACCGGGCATGCCAACACAGGCTTCCAGCGTTTTTATAAGCGGCTGCGCCCAATCGGGCGGAGCGACTGCACCAGAAAGAAGTTGCTTCACGGTGACATCAGCCTGGTATGCAAGGGAGTTTGCATCCTGACGCTCAACAATGACGGAACCTTCCACAGATACTCCTCCGAAAAGGCCGCGAGTTTTGCTATAACTGTACCTAGAGAAAGCATGGGTCTCAGTATATGCCACGAACAATGGGCTTAGACCAAACGAACATGGCTGCAACTCTGCCTGATGTGTTAAGCGACCCGAGTGCCTCCCCGTTACGTCCCAAAGGACCAAGCGCGATGCTCATATTTCCACCTAAAGTGAGAGAACCTGCCGACATGAAAGACCTCTTTTCAATCGTTCAGCATAGTGCATGCGCCAAGAGTGGAAAGAACATACGACGGCCTGCCAAATCACTGAGTACGGCGTCGGATTCCAAGCGCTGGGAAATAGCTTACCGAACGAGAATTTAAGACCACAAGAAAATCCGTCATCTCTGCACCCGCTTGTCCGCCTACCCCCAAACCAGCAGTGCCTATCGCACTTGGGGCGGACCATGCTTCAAAGTTGTCATAAGTAGCGGGATGTAGATGAGTGACAATTTACTCACTACCATCGTCAAGCTTCGCGATGACAACTCCGCTGCCTGCACGTGCCGAAAATAAAAACCCAGCTTTGATGATAGTGAAAATCGCGAAGCCTTTGGCGTTCTCGAGAACCTGTCTGGGTATTATCTACAGAATCACAGTGAAATTTCCGGATTGACCAAGGCGTGCCTATTTACGCACTCCGTCGAGACCGTTATTGCCATTGTCGACGAACGATTTGACTGAAATAAGAAACAGGACCGTTCATCTGAGGAAAAAGTGAGGCGGCGAATGACGCAGATACTTACATATCTTTGAAGCCTTGAGACACTCCTTGGGCAAAGGCTGAGGAAGAGGACTGTTCAGCTTCATGCGAATCCTGACGACGAGAGACAGAGAGAGACGGTGGTGGTGACTCAAGTAGGGGTCACTTTGTACACGCCAAGTGCAGTGCTGGCCGCAGCATTGGTGCTTATGGCATTGTGTTCTTGAATATGCGGCCCCTGTCCATGGGCCGGCCCTGACCCGATGACAAGGCGATCACATAATATGAAATTACTAAGCGATTGACGCGTTCGAGGGGCAGGGGCGGCTGGCACTTAGAGAGACCGTGGAACTACAGGGAGCTGGTGCTGATGCCAGAGCTTCCAGGTGTGTATCACAGGCTGCACTTTTTTCCTCAAGCCGGAGAAACACCTGACGTTAAGAAGAGGTCGAAAGAGCTGTGAGACTCATCAAGACCCACGCACAGGGCAAATATATCTATAAAGTAGAAACAAGCGAGGATGCCATCGTGTTTTCTGGCGTCCAACCCTCGGAATTTGTATGAGTCGTGGTAACCTCTGCTTCCAGGCGTAAGCTGCTCATCGCGCTCCGTAAACAGGCGGAGGAAATCCGGGGGCGGATGGTGAAGGATGTGAGAAGATACGGCAAGGTCTTCTTTCTTGAGCTGGATGGCGGGGGACGAATGCCCGTCCTTCACTTCGGAATGACGGGGAATGTACTGGCGAGTCCACAATTGTCTCGAGTAGGTAGTAGCACAGAATTCTTGACCATATTCCTCTTTCTAGGTAAAGGGAGAGGAACCCCTGTACTACAAAGAGGGTCCAAAGAAGGGCGCTGCGGAATGGCCTCCGCGATTTTCAAAAGTACGTATGTCCAGTTGGGGGGGCACTTATCTGAAAACTCTATGCTTCAAGTTCATTTTGTGCCTATCTGGATCCGGGGAAGACACCGTCATTAGATCACATATAGCCTTCGTCGATGCACGCCGCCTGGGACGCATTCGACTTTGCAAGGAACCGCTAAAGGAGCAGCCCATTAAGTCGCTTGGTTTTGATCCCGTACTGAATATGCTGCCCTTGGAGGATTTCTCAAACAATATCATTAAACGTAAACGTCCAATCAAGGCGCTGCTTCTCGACCAATCATTCAGTGCAGGTGTGGGGAACTGGGTGGCTGGTTAGCACGGTTTGATTTCTTTCCAGTATGACTATTGAATGTCTTCAAACAAAAACATCTAGATGAAATACTCTACCACGCACGTATCCATCCGGAGCAAAAATGTCATACACTGACCACCCTGCAAATGACCACCCTACACCAGAAGATGACATACGTCTGCCAGACGGCCGTGTCTGTCAATGCTGATTCGACCAAGTTCCCCATGGACTGGCTTTTTAAACACCGATGGGTACGCTGGCGTTTATAGGTCGTTTCCAAGCCATCATTTACCCAGTTTGCATGAAAGGGAAAGGGCAAGAGGCAGAAACTTGCTGCATTAACTTTGGTCAGTTTCGTCATCCCGTTTCCCTACAAATGTCCACTGACAACTCGAATTAACATTTTTGAAGCCTTCGGGAAAACCGGCCACTATTAGATGGATCACTGTCGGCGGTCGAACATCCGCCTATGTTACAGAGCTGCAGCATTTACCGTCTGGAAAGCGGGTTGACAGGGATATTGAACATGAAGTGAATTGAGTTCTTCACCAGCTCGCGTAATGATCTTATTCCCGATAATTTTACAGGAAGACGAGGAAAGCGAATTAACCGATCTTTCCGAGCCGGAAGGAGAAACCGGGGCACACCCGGAGGTATGTGTATCAATAAAAAGTTCCAAGTGCCGAACATGCGAAAACTCAATAACTTAATTCGCAGGAAAAAACGAGGAGACAAAAGCGCCAGAAAATACATTAATCTCACGTAGACCTTTGTAGGGCATATTGCTCTGACAGGCCACTAATTGCTGTCTTCTTCTGATTCGTCCTCGTCGTATCCATCCTCCGCTTCGTCGTCTATAAACCCGTTGGCCAAGTTGTCGTCTCCATCATCGTCTCCATCACCGCCGTCGTCATCTGTCTCGCTTTCGTCCTCGTTCTCATCTTCATCGTCTTCACTTTCCCCGTTACTGTCACCGCCCAATTCCACATCCTCTACACTCCCTTCTTCGTCACTGTCCTCACCGCCTTCTACTTCCGCTTGCGTTTGCTCCCCTTCTTCATCGGAGCTTTCGCCTTCCACGTACTTCAAGGGCTCGCTTTTCGGCTTACCGCACTTTATAGTTTTTTTGCTACGGAAGAGCAACGGAGCGGGGGTGTTGGAGGAGCGTAGCTCGACTTGGGCAAGCACGAGGTCCAACCTCCCGCTGAGCGTCAGGAGGCGTTCTTGCAGCGTGAGGCGCGTCGTGAGTGTCGAATATAAATGAGATAGTCGCGCGACGAGGTCAGGCATCTAGTAAAGTACCATCATCCTAGTATAAGTTAACGCAGAAAAGTTGATTTTTGTGGAGTAATCACCGTCATCAAATATCCGCCGTGAATGGTTAATACCGCGCGTACCCATTTTACCAGAGCCATTCCTCGTTGCGCACTCGCACCCCCTCCGCGCCCCTTCAAACCATTTCCCCGTGCCCCACGTCCAAGGCGCTCAACGCAGGCCGTTAGCAGCGGTATTGCAAGCTGTGGCGGTAAACGTGCGACCGTATTTCGCACTAGCACTTCATCCGAATGTGTGAGACACGCTTCGAGCAAGCTTGTGTCGCCAGCGTGCAGAGCTTGAATAAGTGTGCGTGTGAGCGAGTGTGCAGGTACCGTTGCAGCCACAGCGCGTTCCCTTCGTCTTTTCTCCCTTCTGTTTGGCCATGATCCGTCCTCGATGTCACTCCCAGAGCGTCGATTCGAGGTTGCCTCATTCTCACCGGCAACTTCGGTGACTGCGGCGAGACGTTGACCTAGACTCAGCTCTGCAAGGTCTGCATCGAGTGCACCTTCAACTTCCTCATCAACTAACGCGTCAAGGGAAGGATCGTAAGCTGTTTGAGCACCAGTCCCGACAGCAACAGCTGTCGATTCGGTGTAGCGATGTGTAGCGATCTGAAAGCAATATACCCATGAAGACAGGTAAAACACAGAATAGAAAAAATCAAACCCACACTAACTCCATTTATCCTCTTTTCAAGCCCAAAAACTGATGCCTTCGGCTGGAGTTGCAGTTCGGGGACGAAGTCACCCGCGCTATCGAGATATTCCTGGTAAGGTGAGACAGATATAAATCGAGTATTGTACCACAGCGTAAAACGGATGTACCAGTGACTCAAATACGACCTTGGCACCTCCACTCAGAAGAGCAACCCTTATATGATTTTCTTCGAGGGTAGCGGCAACGATACGGACGTCTGACGTGGATTTTGTTGCTGACAGATTAATTGTTGTGCGCGGAAGAAGGGTAGGCACGTGTTGTTTAAGAGAGCCCTTGCCTCCTACCGATGTACTCAGCTCAGCAGGTACAGGGGAAAGTGTAACCTTTCCAGATGATGAGAGCGCAAGGAGAATCTGCCTCCCAGATGAAGCAAAAATGTTCATTTGACGAACGTCTGTATCCAGCGGGCATGATGCAACCATTTTCCCTTTTTCTGAGATGAGGTCGAAGATTTCCCAAATGTATACAAACCTGTCCCCCTCCGCAGAGGAATAGAATCGTTTGGGAGAAGATGCTGAGGAATCCCAAATCAGATGCTTGACAGGGGAGGCGTGCCCGCCAAATGAACAAATGCTTTTTAGACTGTCTCCGTCGTCATCATCGTCACTAGTCGGAAACCCAGACGACGAAGAAAGGAGATAAATGGTATTGTTGGCGGCCAGGATCTGGGCCTGATTATCCTCCACACCCGGTCGAATTGCCAATGCGGAATAATGCGCTCTCTCGTTATCTTGTGAGCTGAAAATAATTCCGCCGTTGCGCAAGTCCCACAAATGCAACACACCGTCTGATCCCGATGTCCAAACTGACTGTGAGTCACCATGCCAGCTCCCCTTTGTTATTGCCAACACGGAGGACTTGCTCGAAGGGTGTGCTAGAGTCCTGAGGACACGGCCATGGGCTGCGGAGAATAGCTGCACGCTTCCATCAGAGAGGCCCAAGGCGACTGCTTGTACTTTCATTGATGTACTTTCGACTGCTTCAGAGCGGCCAGGGCCGCTGTCTGGTTTTTTTCGCTTTTTTGAAGGAGGATTCTCCTTCTCCTCTGGGAGATTTTTGTCTGTTATGCCAAACGGTATCCATGCGAGTGAGGTCACTCGGGCGCGGTCGACAATGTGCTCCGCGACAACCCGATTTGCATTAACGTCGTAAACGCGCAGGCGGTGTTTGTCGACTGCTAGAGAGAGGAAGGCAAAGAGTAGAGCGTCAGGGGAAAAAGCCGACAGTATCGTGGACGACACGGCATCCTCAACAACAGGCTGCGCAATGGCGGACGTCGCCGGCAAATGCAACTTTTTGGGCTTCGCCTGTTGTTTTCTCGGCTTTTGATGAGTGACTGACATGGCGAGCGAAGTCGGTTCGGCTGAACGTTGGGGATGGCCCAAACACAAAATTTCCGCGCAAATCATTTACCTAAGGAGTCCACATTCCGTTCTTAGCCGGTCCTGGGTCTGCATGTGCATACTACCACTACATACACAGTGAGGCCAATTCTTAGAATGTAAGGAGCTCTCAACAATTGCATCTTGCTTAGCAAGGTGAAATTATATACTAATAGGTTGAAGTTTACAGGAGTACCTTGAGCAAATCATTAACCAAAAAAAAACTCAAGAAAGCGTTGCATATAGTCACAGAAACAGCGTCACGTCACGTCCGAGCCTCTTTCGAGCTTCGGCGCAAGTGCGCGATGTCAACTTGATCTCAATCTACCTCTGCCACTCGTCAGCTCGTTCGACCCGGCAGTCGTTTTCGCTATACTTCCGCGCATCTTGCACTACCTCAAGTGCACGCGTTCTTTCCATTGACTCTCGGGCTTACTTTCTCGATCCGGTGCTTGTCAACTGAGACCGAATCGCAATCCACGACTGTGCTGAAGACAAAACAGGTGTGCTTGTCCCTTTGCCTTCCTTGTCCCCGTGCTGGACTAGGACGGAGATTTATTGTAAAGTCTTGTCAAGCTCTTTCAGTCGGACGTCAATCTGGCACCCTTTGAATCCAACACTCCAATGAACTACATACAGGTGCGACAGTTTCTGGTTCTCGTGAAGGCAAAAATACTTACCACAATCCCTTCTCAGCTGGAAAAATTAGGCGAGATACAATCTTTGTTCAGACTGAACGGGTGGCTAACAGACTTGCGATGTCAGGCGAGGGAACATATGCAACTGTGTATAAGGTGTGAGCCTCGATAACAGACACAGACAAAAGGTTTTGACTAGACTCATTCTCAGGGGCGGTCGAGGACCACTAATGAAATCGTGGCACTGAAAGAAATACACCTCGATGCCGAAGAAGGGACTCCCTCCACAGCCATCCGCGAAATATCTCTCATGAAGGAGCTCAAACATGTCAACATTGTTCGACTTCACGACGTTATTCATACAGAAACTAAATTAGTTCTCATCTTTGAGTACTGTGAGCAGGACCTGAAGAAATACATGGATACTCACGGAGAGCGTGGTGCGCTTGATCCTGCAACCGTTCGGAGCTTCATGTATCAGCTTTTGAAAGGGACAGCATTTTGTCACGAGAACAGGGTCTTGCATCGTGACCTTAAGCCGCAAAACCTTTTGATTAATCGAAAAGGAGAGCTAAAGATTGGCGATTTCGGTTTGGCACGGGCGTTTGGCGTCCCCGTTAACACCTTTTCAAATGAAGTGAGTAGTTCGAAATACTCTTCGAGACACCAATCATTTCTATCTGCACACACAGGTTGTCACTTTGTGGTACCGTGCTCCGGATGTCCTCCTTGGTTCAAGGACGTACAACACGTCGATTGACGTCTGGTCGTGCGGTTGCATCTTTGCTGAGATGATATCCGGTGTTCCTCTCTTTCGTGGGCGCGACAACCAGGATCAACTGCTACACATTATGCGAATTGTGGGCACCCCAGAAGACAGGATGCTCAGAAAAATAGCGACCGACTCTGTACGCTCAACATTGAGTTTCATAGACGTTTCCAATGCTAACGGTACCTTAGCCCGAGATCACCCTGAAACAGTATCCAAGATACCCTAAGATACCCTTTCAACAGATAATCCCCAAGGCGTCCCCCCAAGGCATGTTCTTCCACCCTTTCTGATAGGTTTTCAAAATGACATGGTATTTTGCAGCTTGCGATCTTTTGGATCGTCTTCTTCAGTTTGATCCAGCCAAGCGCCTTACCGCCGTTGAAGCTTTGAGTCATCCATACTTCACCAGCACCGTCCCGAGCATGTATGGTACCAGCAGCCCGGCAGCCGTGGGCGCAATGGCTCCGCCGATATACAATTACCCTTTCCAAGGTCAGGTACAACAACAGCCTCCACAATTCGTACAGCCCATGCAAACCATGTATTCCTCCCACGCTGCCGCGCAAGCTCAAGCTCAAGCTCAAGCTCAACAAGCTCAGGTTCAAGCTCAGGCACAGGCTCAAGCTCAAGCGGCCCGCGCTCACGCCCAGCGTCAGATGATGCAATATGGGCAAGGTGCGCCAGGCCAGTCAGCATACGAAGGGGTTCCACAATATGCACCGCAAACTTACGGGCATCCTAGCTGAGCCGATGGGTTTTCTTGAGACTGGTTGACGATACCTTGTCGTTTCTATGTGTAACTAAATTTGTATTACGCTGCGACCTGGGGGTGCGTAGTTGCCGACGACGTGCACGCGATCGAATGTACACGTAAATTTTTGTATTGTAGAAACATGTATAATTGCAGCTACTCTCTTCCTTTGGATGTACGTCTGGACTCTCCTGGTGTCATGAAAAAGAGAAGTGGTTATCAGCCCCATGTTTGAGGGCATCTTTAAGTCGAGACGGAGTCTTCAATTTGTTCAAGTAGTCGAAACGAGCATGAAACCTATTTGAGCTTTGACATCCTCACAACTAGTGCCAGTTCAGCTTTAGTGTGTAATTAGAATACCAGCAATTCGGCAGGGTTGGCTTTGTAAAAAAAAGGTACTATCGCATGACCCCTTTTACGAAGTCACATTCATAACAAAAATTGGTCTCGAACTGGAGACATCTCCAGATTTCGCCGAAAAAAGTGGCAGGAAATATTTATATACTGTGTAACAGTTCGCAAGAACTTTTTCGATTCCATGCCCATGATGTGGAAGCCGGAAATCCAAGTTTTGTCTGAAAATGTGACTTTGTAATAGGGGGCATACAATAGTAGAGGGTTCTGAAGTGCATCTTTGCAGGAGGGTCACATGATAGAAGTTGAGAACGGATTTTTGTTCAAGCTTGGAGGGGCATATTGTCAGAATAAGAAGCATGCAGCAGACACTTTTTCGCGATTAATATGCGGAATTACATATGCGTACGAATACGGCAGACAGTTGAAGAAGGGGGTTGCTACATGAACGGATAGGGTGAATACAAGGTATCTTCGAGAACAGTAGTGTAAAAAAACTCATAACAATTACAACGCAACATACACATGTCCGTATCTTCATACAACACAGGAAAGCTCAGATCCGTGGAAGAGTAAAAAAGTGGTGCGATACAGACAACTCCCGGGTGTGATTTTACCAATGGAATGGGAGGGGGTACTCCTGCGAGCGTCAAGGAAGAGATTTGGCACCAAGACAAGACTCGTCCGTTATTTCACCTATCGAAATGGATGGCGAAATAGGAGCTATTGACGGCGCAGTCGATTCCGTATCTGCAGAAGATTCATTATGTTGCTCGGAAATAGGTGACACCTGCGATCCCGTGGTTGAGCCCTCTGACTTTTGCGCTGCCCTGATTTCTATGCTCGCTGGGCGGGCTAGTAGAGTTGATGGAGCAGAAGTCTCTTCTTCAGCCTCCGAACCAGCCGTTCGAGATGATTGATTCGCAGCTCGGCGAGAAGGATGGATACTGTTTCCAGGACGAGGGGGGAGTTCTGGCGTGAAGTCTTGGCTGACAACGCCGCTTGTATCCGGCTTCCGCTGGTGCAGGGGTGCATCAGATAGCTGAGCATAAGGTGGCTCATAGTCAGTATTCGCGAGCGGCACATCCGTTGGCGCAGGAGACAGTAGTGATGAGTCCGCTATTACCGAAGTCCGCGATTGTGTAGGCACAATGGCTATTGCGCGCTCATCAAAAAGAATGTGAGCGTTTAAAATCAAGTCTTCCATTAGCGAGTCCTAGGAGCCAGTGATATTCAGCATATACCACGATTTACTATTTTGTGTGACCCACCTTCCAGTTTTGGATCGTTAAGAGATCTGTTGCTTTAGGGACTTCGTCCTCCCCAAAAACGACTCCACCAAATATGATAGCCAAGTTTTTCGCGTCCATCTTGTTCTTTTCACAATTGGCTGCAACGTGTGATAGATGCTCTATAACGACTCTCAGCGTCGCCTGGTGCACCAGGGGAAGTCTTCGCATTTTACCGCGGAGGAAGAGGAAGTTGTTTTGGACATGTTCATCTTAAATTCACAATCAACATCATCTTTAGAGGAAGCCATTTGCTCGTGGTACCTAGCTCCTCCGTGTGTTTCACCCTTTCTTCCAAAGGAAACCTGAACAGCGGCTCGGGCAGTTCGCGTAAATATTGCTAGAAAGGAGAAGATCAGATGGGACAATGGAGAGACGATAAGCAACATCTCACCTTTAATAAGGATGCTATAACAAATGCATCATCGGAAGGGTAGAACTGGAAATTCCTTTCATCTTTTTCTACTTTGTGAATCATCTAACATAAAAAGGTGGAGGCACCAGTTGTTGGATCAAGACGGAACAATTGGTTCATTCTGCGTACCTCTTGAAGGACGGCATATCGACCAGATACCTGACAGCGACCATCAATTATTTTAATCAAGACAAATTTGAAAGAGAGAGCGCACCCGATAGATACCTTCCGAGTTCATGCCCCGCTTTTCCACCTCTGTAACGCATAAACGTACGATCTTTGGTATGTCACCTTCCTGAAGTCCTCGTGAGGTGGCGTAGTCCACTAAACCGACTCCGAATACAAGGTCACCACAGTCGCCAACGTAGTAGTTTGTATATAGCGTGCGCCTGGGAATAGCCTGTTTTAAGTATCGCGACTTAATTGTCGTCAAAAATGCAACGTCTTTCTGCGATTCTATATGGGACAGAAAACTCTGCGCGTGGGTGGCCAAGTACGACATAGTGGTACTAGTAGCTCTGTCGGGCTTCTTCAATCTCTACCAGACGAGAGGGGTGTAACATCGTCGCTCACATCATATTGCCAATGTATCTGTCGAGTGCAGATTTCGTTTTGTTTAACGACTCGTCGATAAATGTTTCAACGCTCTGTAGGACGAGGTGAGTATCTATACAATAGACGAGATAACTTCGTGTTGGACCTTATAGGCGCCCTCAAGTATCTTGAATCGACGAAGTCGAAGAGTCTCAACCCAATGAACGCCCTTCCTGTATTCTTTATCTGTTGGAGGTGAGTGATCGGTGAATGGTATGACGCTGATAATCTGACCAGCTTCATCTGCCTCGCGCTTCGCTCGCACTGTTCGAATGGCCAGATCTCCTTTCACTCCGGATGCACCTGTTCCACTTTTATTGTCAAGGAAGGTCATGAGCTGGTTAAGCTGCCTCTTTCCTTGTGCAATCACTCGTCACGGAGACAATTGCCGACAAAGAACAGACGTCACTGACCTTGATGGGCGAGGTCGTGCAGAGGATTCGATGCTGACGGCGATCGATTTCGAGATTGTGGGTGGTGTCCAGAGGCACGGCGTGCAAGAGGTCGTAAAGGCTGAGGATTGGTGACAACGGGGCTCGTATTCGGATTCGACCTGGTCGGTGCAAGGATAACTGGTGCATCCATCCCTGCAGGCATGGATGGGGGGAATGCACTGGCCTTATTATCCTGTCGCCCCGGTTCGTAAGGTCCGAAAACTGCAAGTGTAGATGGCGCACCTCGACCTCCTGGCACTTTTTAAAGTACGCGCGCTTGAGTCGCGGTAGCACGTTCTCTGCATAATCCTGATGTGCATTAGTAGAATCCTTGATGTCCTCTTTGATACGCTTCCGTGTCCGATCCTGCGTATCCTACATGCACAGCATGGCCAAGCTGAGCAGACATGGACGGATATAAAAGCATGGAGACACGCACTTTGAGCGCAGCAATTGGATCGATGACGTCTACAGTCAGAGCTTGCAGGAACGCCATTCGGCTTTGAGCCTCTGCGCAAAAAAAATGATGTTTAGTTCGAGGGAACGTGAGCAAGGGTATTGCAATCCTTACCTCTCTCCACGCCGTCCCTAATTTCCGACCAAACCTGACGCATCGTGCTTGGCTCCGTTGCATAATCGAGGTAAATGTCTACGGTCTTCACTCTCTTGTGCAACCGTAACAATGAATCGATACTGGCGGTGAGCTCAGTTGGATTAAAGGACGCTCTCCGCTTTTGATGGCGTACTCACTATACTTCCTCAATCTTGGCCCTGCCACAAATTGAAATGTGAGCGCTCAGAACCAGGAGGGTAGTGTGGGACAGACCTCTCCTGAAAGAAGCTTAAATAAGAGTCCTGTAGATACTTAAGGTGCAGGTCAAAAATAGAGATTGGACCCGGAAGTTGCCTGTCGCTTGTCGACACGCGAGGTGTCGACGAGCTTTCCAACGGGGAGGACATGGCGAAGGTCGGTGTATTGCAGCCCAGGACGGAAAAGCAACTCGTCGCGTACACTGGTCACGGACGTCCGTTTATGGAAAACGTTTCGTCACATCAATAATACGCGTGTTTTTTTAAACTTGTTCCTGGCGAAGATAGAAGGGAGCCAATCAGCTTGCATACTGGGCCGCGTCAGCCGCGTGGTGCCCCAGGGGCCAGCGTATCCTATAAGAGTAAAGCATCTTGCTTACGCTTGGGACTACCCTTGGTCGCGACCATGGAAACTCATACCGCGCAGGTCGTTCTCGACATGCTCGTAGTCCATGAGACGTACGTGTTCCTTTTCGTGTTGGCACGTTGTGCTGACCAGTCCACCGTTCCTCAGCACTTGGAAGACCGAATTGCTTTTTCCCGCTTATTTCGCTATCCTATCCACCATTACGCTCGTGCTTTATGCAGTTGGGTCATCGGGTCCGGTCCGGTCCCTTTGGGCGCGCCTGTCACCGTCGCGAAAGGACATCACACAGGACGAGGGCGAATACGACCAACAAGACGATTTACCTATGGAAATAGAGGTTTCACCCCGTGCGGGGATTGTTGCTGACATCGTAGCCCATACAGACGCAATGGGTGGACCACGCATTTTCTTGTTCAAAACATTACGCCTGGCTGGATGTCTGGTTCTTGTTGGGCTCACTATTGTCACCCTGATGACCGACGAACACGAAAGGGAAGATGACGTCCCGGACGTCTTGTCACAGAAAAGGAAGGGAATCAGGAATGAGACTTCTGCTCCGGGAACGTTCGTCGATCTTGAGTGGGTTCAAGTGTCGCTCTGTTTGGTTTATGTATGCGCGCTCTCTGAATACATCTATCGAATGTTGTTTATTGACCTGTTTTGTAGAGTTATTTCGTGTTTCTGGCTCTAGTATCTATTACTATTCGAAACAGATGGGCTGGGCTTGCGAACACACATTTGGTCCTCCTATTGCTTGTAGCGTGGGGTGTATTCGCATATCGGGACTTCTGGCCTCTTGCGACCTACACGCAACATCCTGCCGATTTGTCTGAAGGCTGGATTATGTGGGCCAAATTGATTGTGCTAACCTTGAATGCCATTGCTATTCCAATGCTTATGCCTAGGCCGTACATCCCTCTTGACCCCAATGTAAGTGGGCATAGTCATCATCATCCTTTTTTTGAATGAACCAATCTACCTTCAGGACCCCAAGGTTAGTGGACTCAGTACTTCTTGCGTGAAGTCTGTCTACATAGCTGTTTTAGCTCCCCCCCAACCCTGAACAGACGGCCTCGTTGCTGTCGTTCAACCTATACGCATTCTTAGACCCAATTATATTTGAAGCGTGCCGCGTCCCCCACTTGTCGGCCGATCAGTTCCCTCCACTGGCTGATTATGATCACACCAAAAACTTAGTTAAACGAAGCTTCAATGTAAGTGGCTTGGCTTCCCCGGATACACTCCGCTCATCGCTTCTAGCACCTTGACCCATTCTCTGGTGCTGGGAAAGGTCACCTTTTCTTTGGCCTTATGAGGGTCTTCAGTAAGTCCATGTTATACCTATATCCACATGCTTTTTTTTGACGTGTTTCATAGGACGTGAATATACTGGAATTACGTTCATGATTATTCTGAAGGCGGCTACCATGTATGCCAGTCCGATTGGTATTAACCGGTTATTGAAGTACGCCCATACTTGCAAGTTCTGGGGTATATATATATTTTCTCACCTCGATATGCAGCTATCTGGAGACCGGAGGGGAGGGCGCTGTCGTACGACCATGGGTGTGGATTTCCTGGTTGTTTTTTGGGCCTTTTCTGGGGACAGTCGCCATGCAATACTATATTTTTCTAACGGTAAGGAAGCAATTCGCCTGAGCGTCTTCGATCGCTGAGTAGAACTACGTCAGACCGGCACGCTGGTACGCTGCGAGGGCATCATCACGCAACTCGTCTTTGAGCATGCTCTACGCATCCGTATGAAGGCGGAGACATCCTCCGATAAACCGGGATCGGTTGCGTCATCTACCTCTCAGACTCCCGACACAGCTTCCATCGCCGAATCCGATGCCCATACTGAGAGCACTGCGGTCAACGGCGAAGGAAATGTATGCGCAAGCGGAAGTGGTGATGAATCACCGCTATCAAGCAGTGCCAGCACGAAGTCAAACGCAAGCAAGGGCAAAGGAAAGGATGGGCATTCAACCTCTGGTAGAAGCGCAAGCCTCAAACCCGAGACAAACGCCCCAACGAGCACGAGCGATACTGGCAACCTTGTCGGCAAGTTGAATAACTTGATCACTACGGATCTGCAAAATATTGTAGAAGGGAGGGACTTCATGATGTTAAGTAAGTCAATTAACTCCTGTGTGCGCACGAGGTACCAATCCTCTTCTTAGCCTGTCAATCGCCTATTTTGGTCGGAGCCGGTATCTGGTTCCTTTATATTATTTTGGGTTGGAGGTGAGTGAGCGGTGCATGCGCTTTGTGCAAGAAGCTCTTACTCATATGGACTATAGTGCCTTCGTGGGGATGGCCATCATGCTTGCTCTCTTCCCTTTACCCGGATACATCGCCAAGCTAACTCAAAGGGTTCAAGTTGAGAAAATGAAAAAGGTAGATTTTCCATTTTTATTTTGCTATGGTGACACTGAACAAAAGTGCCGCAGACCGACGCCAGGGTCCAGGACGTGACCGAAAGTGAGTTGGCACCTGCTGTATTTTTATTCCGCTAATGGGGTCTCTCAGTGATCAACGTATCTAGAATGATCAAACTGTTTGGGTGGGAGGAAAAAATGAGAGCCAAATGTGGCGAAAAGCGCGAGGAGGAGCTAAAATGGAATAGGCTGCGGCAGTTACTCGATCTGGCCAACGGCAGCATTAAGTTCGTATATTGATTTTATGCAGAAAAGAAAGCTCACGTTGATGCTCGTAGCTTCATAATTCCCCTGATGACTATGGTCGCCACATTCGCTACATATGTATGAAGATTGTGTCGGGACGCTGTTTATCTTAACTTACTTTTTTTATTAGACACTTATTATGAAAAAGCAACTAACTGGTACAGTGTTATTTTACTTGGTAAATTGTGGACGTACTAACTAAGAGGCAGCGTCACGGGTATTTTCGTCAATGGCCGGTGAGTAAGTGTCGCTTCGGGTGATGGGCAAACCGTAACGGTCCTACAGTTTTCGATATGCTGCGCGATCAATTGCATCTTATCTTCTTCATGGTTCCTGCTACTATTCAAGGTAAGTGATTTTCGTTTGATACATTTTACGATGTTTTCACATGTAACATCTAGCCAAGGTTTCCCTTGATCGTGTGACTAAGTTTTTGAGGGAGACAGAACTATTGGATGAGTTTCAGGTCGACAAGGAGAAAGCTGAGTATACCGAGGGAATTGCCTCTGCACCTAAGGACCCGAGCGCTATCGGCTTCTGCGATGCGTCGTTCGTATGGTCCAACGATGTTAACGGATCTTTAACCCCGTCGCGCCGCAAATTCCGTCTGACAGTGGATGACGAAGTTGTCTTCAAGCGTGGCAGTATAAATCTCATTATCGGCCCGACCGGCTCTGGAAAGACCTCTTTGCTTATGGCGCTGCTTGGTGTGTCTTTTCTCAACATCAATGACTAGAACGTAAGGTCTCAGAACCTTTGTAGGAGAGATGCACTTCCTGCCTGCCGGACCAACGTCTTGGTATAACCTTCCCCGAGGTGACGGTGTAGCGTATGCGGCCCAGGAGTCGTGGGTGCAGAATGAAACGATCCGGGTGAGGACAGACGCGGTGTGCATCTTTCTGAGCGTGTTCAAATACTACATTATAGGCCAATATTTTATTCGGGTCGCCATATGACGAAGAGCGGTACAAAAAAGGCAAGCAAGTTTGTGTCACTTGATCCGCGGGAGCTTATTCTTGTCTTGCGTACAAAGTTATTTTTCAATGCGGACTTGGACGCGACTTGACGCTATTTGAAGCTGGTGACCAAACGGAAGTCGGTGAGAAGGGCCTCACTCTGAGGTAAAGCATTCAAACAGATCGACAGAGCTTCGCTTACTCACTCCGTACCTTCTCAGCGGCGGGCAGAAAGTAGATACCAACAAGTTGTTTCTTCCTGAAGTCTCGCTTATGTTTTTAAGGCCCGCGTCACGCTGGCGCGTGCCGTGTATTCTTCCGCAGATATCCTTCTCTTAGATGATGTCCTTGCAGCACTCGACGTGCACACCTCTCGTTGGATCGTCGATAATTGCTTCCAGGGTGATTTGATTCGTGGCCGGACGGTCCTTTTAGTCGTGAGTACATGTGATCGAATAATCGCTCCGTCGTGTACTAACGTGCTACAGACACACAACGTTGCCATGGCCAGCCCCATCGCGTCTTTTGTGCTGTCTCTAGGAAAAGATGGGCGCATCGCTAGTCATGGGACTATCGCTGAAACATTGGCTAAGGACGTAGAAATGCAGATTGAGACGAGAGAGTCAGAAGAAGTAAACAAGAAAGCAGAAGAGGCTGTTGTTGCGGAATTCGAGGAAGGCGAAGAGACTATCAAGAAAAGAGACGGTAAACTTGTACTAGCCGAAGAGATCGCCGAAGGTCATGTTGGCTGGCCGTCGGGTGAGTGTTTAAGAACTCTGCCAGTTCAGAGTCGGCTAACAAGTAGATAGTAAAACTTTATCTGCTTAATCTTGGCGGACCTATCTTCTGGTTCTTTTTTCTGGCCGCTATGCTCCTTTGCGACCTCGCCAATGTGATACAGACATGGTTCCTCGGCTATTGGGCATCACAGTACGATCATCACCACCCTTCCGAAGTCTCCGTTCCTTAGTATGTCCCTTCAAACTTCTTTAACTACAAACGCTCACGGATTTCAGCTACTTGACAGTCTTCACGATAATCTTGACGGCTGGAGTGATTATGCATGTATCAACTTCAGTGCTTGGTCTCAATTACAAATTAACCGTATTCTTTTAGGTATGTTTTAGGATATCTTCTCTATGTGCGCGGGAGTATTAGAGCATCGAGGACTGTTCATGAACGACTTATTAAAGCTATCACGGGCACTACCTTACGGTGAGCTATGGCAAGTGCCTATATCCTGCTTGAGTGACATAGTGACACCTCCAACAGTTGGCTTGACTCCACGCCGTCGGGTCGCATCATTGCTCGGTGCACTCAGGATATTAGAGCAGGTATAGAGCCCCCATTCTTTTACCCTCTGACAAATCGGATTTACGACTCGTGCGATTAGTTGATGGTCCAGTATCCCAGACACTGGGCTGGGTTGTCGAGCTGACTTTGACGCTTATTATGCGATTAGTCGCAATCGTATACTTGACACCGCTCTTCTTGATTCCTGGAATTGTCGTCGGCGCCCTCGGAAGCTGGTGTGGTCAAATTTACATCAAAGCTCAGCTATCGGTAAAACGTGAAATGTCAAACGCAAAATCCCCTGTGTTAAACCATTTTGGCGCTGCGATTGCTGGACTTGGTAGGCAAATTACAACTAAATCGCGAAGCATTGTGACTGAATTACAATGTTTTTATCGCAGTCTCTATTAGAGCATTTGGTGCTCAAAACGCTTTCAGAAGGGAATCTATGTATCGCATCGACAGATACACGCGATCCGCGAGGACATTTTATAACCTCAATCGGTTGGTAATTTCTTTGGCGACGATAGAGGCGGTCGAATAATCTCATGTTTACCTTCCTTCCGTAGGTGGGTCTGTATTCGAATGGATACCTTAGGCGGAATTTTCGCCGCTGGCTTGGCCGCGTATCTTGTCTATGGGGAACGCCTTGACATGCCCAGCAACACAGGATTTTCACTAAATATGGCGGGTGTGTTCATTGCTTAAACTCGTGGAACCCCCAGCAGACTTATCGATACATGATACAGTTGGGTTCAGCTCGATGATATTATGGTGGGTCCGCATTCTTAATGATTTTGAAGTCAATGGTGCGTATGAAAGAAACATCCCTTGTCCGCCCTAACATATCACTCTATCTTTTAGGCAACAGGTAAATTTCTTGCTATTATGGTTGGATGCTTGTCAATGAATTTTTTAAGTCTCGAGAGGATTCAAGGTTACATTGACATCGAGCAGGAGCAAGGAGCGAAAGAGGGCGGTGTTCCTCCGGCTTACTGGCCTTCGTCAGGTGATATCCGCGTTGAGAAGCTTTCAGCTCGTTACGCCCACGTAAGTATCTTAGGTATCAATAACCTAGCGTAGCCTGACTTCTTGCAGGACGGACCGAAAGTCCTCCGTGACGTCTCCTTCCGAATCAAATCTGGAGAGCGGGTTGGCGTCGGTGAGTGAAGAATCTCAGGGTCTTTCCAAAGCACTACTGATCATATTTTTCAGTGGGTCGCACGGGTAGCGGAAAGGTCGCTGACTATTATTTTTTAATCACATCTAAATACTGACAACGTATACCAGAGTACACTCACGCTTTCACTTCTCAAATGTATCCTCACGGAAGGAAGTGTTTATTATGACGACATCGCAACAGACTCAATAAACCTCGACATATTGCGTCGTAACATTACAATTATTCCCCAAACAGTTAGTATGGTCTCGCTTTCTGTGCCGCCAATGCTTATTACTAACCCTCTCAAGCCTGAGTTGCTTAGTGGAACTCTGCGTCACAATCTAGACCCATTTGACGAGCATGATGATTCAACACTCAATGACGCTCTGCGGTCTGCTGGTCTCTTCTCGCTTCAGCAAGAGGACGAGGAGGGTAGGATTACTCTGGACAGTGCCATCGCAGCTGGCGGATCAAATCTGTCCGTCGGTCAGAGGCAAATCCTTGCGCTTGCACGCGCAATTGTGAGGGGAAGCAAATTGCTCATCCTTGACGAAGGTATATATGTTTTATATTGTGAGAAACCGAAAGGACGTTTGTTGACTTTATTCTTCCTGTCAGCTACGTCTGCAATTGGTATGCCAGTCGATAAACTTAATGTAAGGATATGCCCGCTAACGAAGTATAAAAGACTATGCAACAGATACAGTGATCCAGAGATCTTTGCGGAATGAGCTCGGCGGCGATGTCACTCTTATCACTGTTGCGCATCGTTTACAAACTATCATGGACTCGGATAAAATTGTGAGTACAAATAGGTTAAGAAGCTGAAATTTCGCCAAGTCTGAAAACTTGCAGATGGTTCTCGATGCCGGCGAACTTGTTGAATTCGACTCCCCGCAAAATCTCCTTCGAAAGGACGGGGGATTGCTAAAATCCTTAGTCGACGA